>VXAX01003968.1:199067-245734 GCA_013399835.1 Leptocoma aspasia | reverse complement strand
AGAAGAGAAGAGAAGAGAAGATTTGGTATATGAGGCAGAGTTGTATCAAAAGGCACTCTGATGACATGATGCCTATTATGTAAATGAATTTCACTTTTTGTCTAACTTGATTTATTAAATGTACTATGTAAATCAGGGAAGGACATTGTTTTCTGTAGCTTTTTAAAAAGCTAATTTCTAATGATGCAATCAAATATGAGATTCCCTATCCATGTTAGGGTAGGGAAAGGACAGGGGCACAGAAAGTGATTCACAGGAAGTTCCATTTCAATATAAGTTAAGAACTTTGCTGTGCGGGTGACTGCACACTGGGACAGGTTGCCTGGAGATGTTGTGGGATCTCTTTCACTGGAGATACTCAAGAACTGTCTGCCTGGATACAATCTTGTGTTCTCTAGGGTGATCCTACTTGAGAAAGGAGGTTGGACCAGATGATCCACTGCGGTTCCTTCCAATCTGACCCATCCAAGCTGACCCACTGTGATTCTGTGAGGGCATTAAACTTCTATACAGGTTTTGGTTTTGTTTCAAGGACTGACTGTGCCAGTATAATATTTTTAATGGGCATTAAGATTGTCCTAATAATGAATCATAAGTAACGTTGCCTTGCTGTAGAGACAGCAAAAGCTGATAGCCTATAGCTGATGTCCATCTGGGATGCAAATAAGACAGTTGAGCCAATATTACTTTATGACCCATTTTGGAATTTACTCTTTCTTCCAGTTCTTCTATGCAGTTGGTAGATCCATGTATATGCACAAATTTCTTCAAGTTAACTCTTAAGTAATAATATAAATACAATACCTTTTGTAAAGTTGATTTCTGAAGAATTAAGGTTCAGGTTGGACATCAGGAAGAATTTCTTCACTGAAAGGGTGGTTAAGAATTGGAACAGGCTGCCCAGGACAGCGATGGAGCCACCAACTCTTCTAGTGTTCAAGAAATGACTTGGATATTCAAGAATCTGACAAGGGTGTGGCGCTTAGTGCCATGGTTTAGTTGGCATGGTGGTATTCAGTCAAAGGTTGGATTCAATGATTTTAGAGGTCTTTTCAAACATTAATGATTCTATGAATTAACAACATGTTTTGTGTGGTTTTAATTAAGACCCAAGATGTATGATGACACTAATTATTCAGAGCAGCTTTGGCTCACTCAGTGCGTATACTTGCTTATTTACTCTGACTACTCATGGTTTCACTCTATTCTAATTAGTTAATGCATTTATAGTTCTTCAAAAATCTGATTAACAACATACTTGTCAGATTTTCATGTGGATTCCTCTTTTATGCTCATCTTTATTTGAAAATGTTCCCAGATTTCAAATACAATGTTAGTATTTATGATGAGTTGACCTTGGCTGGTTGCCAGGTGCCCACCAAGCCTTTGTGTCACTCCTTGCCTCAGCTGGACAGGGGAAAGAAAATGTGACTAAAAGCTTGTGGGTCAACAGAAGGATAGGGAGATCATTCCAGTAATTACCATCATGGGCAAAACAAAATTGACTTGGGGAAATTAATCTTATTTATAGATATTTATAGATCTAAATTATAGATAAAACAGAGTAATAACAAATAGAAGCAAACCTAAAAGTACCTTCCCCTCATCCCTCCCTTCTTCCCAGGAGTCTTCTTCTGTACTCCCAGCTTTTCAACTGCCTACCCCAAGTGGTGCAGAAAGGATGGGGAATGGGTCTTGCAGTTAACTCATAACATTTTATATTTGCTGCACCTTCCTCACATTTCCTCTGCTTCAGTATGGGGAAAAGCTGCTCCATCATGGGTTCTCCACAGGCTGCAGCTTCCTTCAAGGCTCCACCTACTCCAGTGGGTGATCCTCCATGGGCCACAAGGTGGATCTCTGCTCCACTGCTGATCTCCATGTGCTGCAGGGGCACAGTTTCCTCACCATGGTCTTCACCACGGGCTACAGGGAAATCTCTGCTCTGCTCTGGTACCCAGAGGATGTCCTCCCCCTCCTTCTTTGCTGATGTTGCTGTCTGCAGAGCTGTTACTCACATGTTCTCGCTCTTCTGTCCCACATGGTGCTGCACAGCTTCTTTTTAGCGTTTCTTAAATGTGCTGTCCCAGAGGTGTTACCAACACTGCTGATGGGCTTTGCTTTGGTCTGTCTTTGAGCTATCTAGACCTGGCTCTGTTTGGCATTGGAGCAGCTCCTGGTGTTTCTTCTCAGAAGCCACCCCTGCAGCCCCCTGACTACCAAAACCTTGTCATGCAAACCCAAACCTGTTTTCATTTGTCTTCTTCTGATGTCTTAATTTTCTGTTCCCAAACTATTCTTCTATGGTAGTTCTTCATTCAAACTCTGGGTTGGTGGATTCCTTTACCCCACTCCCACCCCTGCCCTCCACTATATCTTCTAGTTCTTGTTTTATCTGGTCCCACTGTCACTATGTGTGCTTATCAACTCATTTTCCTCATCTTCATAATGTCATTACAGGCAACTCAAATTTTTCACATCAGCCAGCTCTCTCGTAGATTTGAGCTGGATGCCAGCAGAAAATCACTGCAAGGTCAGGACAGTCTGGCATCCTGTTTTCACCCTGCATCAAGGGAGCTATCAACTCTTCATGAACAACAGCATGCCCAGTTTTTAGTTTTTCTGGGTTGATGCCTTCTTTTTTCTTTAGTGTGGTCAGCAGGAGAATTCATGAGAGGCTTGAACAAGGTTAGGCAGATTTTTGTAAAGACATTAATTATGTTTTCCCAATCAGAGGGACTATGCTGCTGATTAGGATTTACAAGTTACAGTTTCAAACCATGGATGAGTTAAAGGGTTACAAAATGAAGATGTCAAGAACTGGAAAAAGCTGTCTCTTCCCCAATAATTTAGCTTTTGGAAAATGTTTTTTGGAAAACGAATTTATAGCATCCTGAGGCAAGTGCAATGCTTGCCGTTGGTTCAACAAAGGATCTGGAATGAGAAATGAGAGGCAGATGTAGGGGAACCAAGGCAATGCTCCATCTGAGAACTGGGAAAGAAATGGTAGCAGATTGCCATGAGGATGCCTGCTGTGGAAGGATGGGCTCTGAGGTCCGATGAAGAAATGGCTGAAGTCCGACAGACTTGTGAGCAACAGAAGTGTTGGTCCCACTGTGAGATGATTATGTCAGGGGGCTGATGTTGGGGTGAGGACACTGAAGGTCTGAGGAGAGCATGTAACCTGCTGACAGAGTGCTGGAAGGCAGTATTTTGCACACACATCTATGCTGCCTGTTGGTGGACACTGGGTGATCAAACCCTCCTCTCAAATGCATCCCGCTTCTTTCTGTGGAAGGATTTGTGCATTCCCCTCTCACCTGCAGACCTTGAACAAAGTGGGAACTGCATAAAACTGATAGGACAAATAAAACCTCTAGCAGGACACAATTCGAGTAACCCCCTCAATTTCAACTGGCTGTGTCATGTTATCTACTCCCACACACAAAATTGATACAGTTTTAAAATTTTTGTATGAGTCATTGATAGATCTCTTATTAAACTGAGGGTTTCATTCATGTTCAAATGCTACAAGCAAATGAAGGAAAAGATGTGTTGTTTCACAATATCATATTCATCACAGTCCTGGGGTGTTTTTACATCCAAGTGTCTTTTGGTTTTTCAGTGAACATAGGGGTCAAGTGTAAACTGTATCTTTTCTTAAATCACTGTCCTTTGAATTTTAATGGTAGAATAACTGTCTCTTGGAAGCCTGTTCTACTGAATCATGTCCATTCAGGCAGATTTAAGTGTAGGTAACCTCAGATGAAATGAGAGCAGTTTCCACAAGCACAGTTGTTAAGCAAGAAGAGACAACATGTAAACTAACAAAACATGTAGGAAAAGTCGCAATCTAGTCTGGGATGGAAGCCTGATGGTGTTTGTTTTGGGTGTGGGAATTCCCTGGAGACTCTGCAACAGAAATGTGTTGCACAGCCAAGGAAGATCGTGAATCAAGCTCCAACAAGTTCCCAGCAGGAACAGCAGCAGCCCAGCAGGCTGCACCAGCTGCAGCCAGGTGTGAAGTGAGCTGCCTTTGCCTGCTCCCCCATCACCTTGGTACTTGTCCCACCAATTCCAGGCACGGGAGTTCAGGTTGCCATGTGGCAGCTCCTGCGAGTGCCACTGGGGCTCATCAGCAGTGCTTGCCACGTGCTGAGATGGTGTCATTTACCTCAGCCGCTATTCAGCTTTTCTGGCTTTTGGTGACGAGCACAGATGGCGTATTCAGCATCTGCAGAATCTAATAAAAGATAAGGGATACCAGGGGATGTGCCTGCTCTGAGAAGCTGAACAGATGTGCTAAAATTGAGCTGTATCCCCACAAGGCTTTTCATGTTGATTTGTTTATTTTTTTGGGCAATATCAGTCTGACTGAATTGAGCTATCTGGACTTTATGTTCCTGGGAACCAGTTTCATTCACAAGAGCTAATGCCAAAATTTAAAAATTATCTAAAACTAAAGGTGATTTCTAGAAACCGGAAAGACCAGATGTCCACTGGTCCACAGTCCTTTCTGAGAGTAGAAAAAAGAGCTTGAAGCTTTAGAAAAATTTGGCTCACTTCAGAACTCATTCACTGGAAACTCATTAACTAGTCTTGGATAATATCACAGTAAGTCAGAAAGATGGAAAGGCAGGCTCATTGTTGTGATAACTTGCTAGAGGAGCTATGAGATGATAATTTTGCAGGACTTAGAAAAATTCCTCTGACTTGTGGACTGATAGTCTCAGAAATTCAATGAAATATGTAGTCCTTATTCATTTAACAGAGATGATGGGAAAAAGAACACTAAGAATACTGAACACTTCTCATTTCTTGTGGGAGTTCATTCAGTAGGAAAGTGGCCAAAGGAAAAATTTGAACACTGGAGACATCGAAGTGATGAAGCCTGCAAATCAACTATTTTACACACCATAATCTGTTTAACTGCAATGAATATCCTAAAGAATTGAACTGTGACCAGAAGACCCACTTAGCTCTTTGCTTTTCTAGTAATCCAAATCTCTGCTTACGTGAATATTCTGATCTTTCCACTGATGGTACTTTACTCAACGTTGATCAGGCTTCAGAAAACCATTTTTTTTAGATTTTTTTTGGGGGGGTGTGAGAAGAGTAATTTGATTTTTTCATAAATATCTGAGATCCTTTTTTATATACCGTTAGACAGAAGTATTTGCCAAGGTACCAGGTTTGATAGAAGCATATGTAAATCTTCTGTGTGTCAACTGAGACACTTCTGCATGGCACTGTGTGACATATTAGAAACTAGAAAATATTTGATCCTAATAATTGACACAGGCTGCTGTCAGTTTTACGAAAGAATAAAAATCTTGGATATGGAAAATTATTTCTTCCTTCAGGACTGGAAGAATCACTTTTTTTATAGACCTGAATTTATGAATAGGACTTAATGGGATTTTATTATAATTTCCTCTTTTATGTGCTGTGCAGTGTTGTCTTTGTTCACTGAGGTTAGTG
Source organism: Leptocoma aspasia (assembly GCA_013399835.1). NCBI lineage: Eukaryota > Metazoa > Chordata > Aves > Passeriformes > Nectariniidae > Leptocoma > Leptocoma aspasia. The sequence continues at coordinate 240,253 of VXAX01003968.1, read as the reverse complement.
GGATGCTGCAGGATAAACAGGTTCTGACCAAGTTGTTTAGCTTGCACAGCACCTTTAGCTCACTTTGAAGGAACAGCACTACATTTATTGCATATATTGCATAGACAGTTCCCTTCTCACATATCCCTTTTCTGTGGCATAAATCTACTGGCTTTTTCTAGAAAATGTATAAATTACAAGCCTAAATTGCAAACATGGATTTCAAATATAATTAATACAGACACCAGTATATTAATATAGGAAAGTAAATATTATAACCAGGGTAACCTGACCATTTTGAATAGATGTCATCTTTGCAAATGAAGGAAAGGAATGTTGTTGAATTTTGCATCTGATTCAATTTTTTTGATTATCTCTTCTTTGTACATTGTTTCAAACCAAAGAACAAGATCAGAACACTCCTGAAGAATTTGACAGCCCCAGACTCCAACAAAAACCTCCTGCAGAAGCCTTCATCATATGATTTCTTACATTTGGCTCTTCAAAGTTGAACTGGTAGTCCTCCAAAAGCTGAAGTGACTATATTTGATTGAAGTCTAATTCGCTACATGTGGAAGCATATTTTTCAAGTCCCCGTGTATAAGCAAATAAATGATCCTCAAAAGTTTTGATTCTACAGAATACTTTTAGAGAGGGTGATTTTCCTCTTCCCAGCACTTTCAGCCTAGCTTTTAGTGATGCAGTAGTTCAATAGCTAGGAGTGTTCTTTGCTCACCTGTATTGATTTTGGCTGAAACAGAGTTATTTTCTTTATAGGAGCTGGTACAGGGCTGTGATTTTTGATTTGTGCTGGAAACAGTGTTGGTAATAGAGGGATGTATTAGCTATCTCTGAGCAATTCTTGCAAATATCTGCCTGTTCTGCCTCTCCCCACACCCCACCAGCCAGGAGACTGGGGGTGCACATGGAATTGGGGTGGAGCATAGCTGGGAAAACTGAGCCCAACTGACCACAGGGACATCCCATAACTTATGGTGTCATGCTCAGAATATAAAGCTGGGGAAAGATGGAGGAGGTGATGTTTGGAGTTTGCCTTCCCAAGTATCCATTCCCTATGAAACTCCCTGCTTTTCTGGGAACTGAGTGGCTGTGTGGGGCTGAGCCACCCACAAGGATTGACCAACGTCACCCAGCATCTCTGCTGTGGAAGATGAGTTACTCTACATATTGAAGTATGATTTTCATTAATTTATTGTGATGGAATTATCGTTTAATTCTCTGTTAGTTCACTGTTTGGGACATGACTATACCCTTCTATTTGGTCAGCTCAGCTGAATGAAGCTGGTTGATGGTATTGCTTCAGAACAGGAGGAGTCTTCTGGTACTTGCTGTGGGGAGAGTTGAACAATTGTTGGTGTACAAAATGAACAATTTGTAACAAAAGTAATAAGAAGGACACATGTTCCTCCAAATATCTCCGTGTCTAGAAAGTATAGTAATTGGAATTTTTTTTCCTTTTGAATATTAAAGAATTCTTTTTTTGTGTTTGTATTGCCATGTACAGACACCCTGTATGCTGTATTTTTTTCAGGTTTAGAAGGAAGTGATGTTGCAGATTTCTGTCCTTAAAGCTGAATTTCCTGGGTAGGTTTTATTGATCTTGGGCCCAGACAGAGACAGTAAGTTTTCGATCCCTTATAAGTTCTTGATTCACTGATTGCTGACAATGGTTCTCCCACATAATCTGATGTTAGACTGCTTATTATAGACCTGAGATGTTTATTGGGGTAAGCCTTGGAGCTTATGGTCCCAATACTCAAAGACCCACACATCTAGAGTTTCTGAACTCACACTATCAATATGCAATTAAAAACTCAACAAAAAATATAAAATCAGAATTTCCAACTATTCAGAATTTTTCTATGCCATTTAGCTGTTTTTGATGTGTGATTTTTGGAGTAGTAGTTTGAGATACTTGAAAGGAGTCTTTATTAATGGGAAAAGATGTTCCTTGTTCAATACTATTTGAGAAACAAGTTTCCTTTGTGGTGTGTCCAGAATAACAGTATTGAAGCTTGAAATTCTTAATGGATTGCTTTAGGTAAGTCTTACATTTGCCAAAAAGGAATAGAAAAATTAAGAAAATCCATTCCCAGAACTTTCCATCTCTTTGTTAAGTTGAAAAAGAGCTCCCATTCCCAGTTCTTTAAAATCCTTTTGGATTAACTGTTGTGCAAATGAGTTTAAACCAGGTTTTTATAGTTATAATAGTTATACAGAGCTGCCTACAAGCTAACTTGAAGAATTCAGTCTGAGAGAAGCCTACAAAATCCTAAGGTGAACCTTACTGTGGGTGGCAAAGTTCAAAAATATCTTCATGCCTAGAAAATCCACCATCAAAGGGACAGTCTCTTTCAAAAATGCCAATCAAGGATAATATTCTGCCTTTTTCTCCTCTGACTTGAATGAACAGCTTGTAAAAGTCAAATATACAAATGAAAAACATGGGTACAGAATCAAGTTGTAGATCAGGATTAACTCCATCCACTGAGTCACAAGCAATGAAGCATGTGTTCCACACTGTCCAAGGCTAGCAGTTTTCCAAGTGCTTAGCACGTGTCCTCAATGTGTTCAGAATGCCCTGCCAGATATAGGTTTTCTTATAAACTGAAACAGTGCTGGGGTGGAACAGCTGCTCTGCCATCTCCTGAGACCAGTTCTTCTTGCACTGTGTTGAATGTTACACTTGCAGTGTACTGGACGTCCTGTCAGCACATTCCAGTAATTTGGTGGCACAGCCAAAATCGGTAGAGAAAAGAAATTGTACAGGCAACAATATGAACTTGTTAGTTAACTTATGGCTCAGGATGTTTCTAGACAGGAATGCTGGCATCAGTTCCCTAAAAACTAGCGTAGCTTTGCCAACACTCTGGAAGTGGTGCATGAAATTTTAGTATGAGGGGTGTTCAAAGTAAGCTTTGAATCCTTTTATTCAGGATTAGGAACAGTGAATGCTAAGCCATGGAACTCCCCTGCAGTGTGCCCTACTCCATGCTGAGAAATACACTCCAGCTGAATAGAAGTCTGGGTGAAAAAAACATGGCCTACATGATTTCATCTCTTTCTGAGATGATCTTGATTCTCTGAGGCAAGGGTGAATATGTCTTTTCTCAGTGACATACTCTACCTATCTCTGTGCTCCTATTGCCAAGGAGACTGGGCTGCTCTGAGTTTCAATGCAGACTGAAAGCAAGAGCAGGCAGTAAAGTATTATGGTTTCAGGACACAGCTCCTCATGTGGCAGCTCCCAGAAAGAACATCTCAGCCTATTTAAAGCAAGATCTTATATACAGAGTCCGATTAACTTCAGCAAATTTCATGTCATGATTTGGTGCTCTGTCCTTGCATTATCTCCACTTGATCAGGAAAACTGTACTCGGATATGCAATGACTTCGGATGCTGACAAAATATTTCCCTGGAGATAAAATCCAAGAATCTCTTTTTTTTTTTTTTTTTTATTTCCCAATTCAAAGCACATCTCAAAGTTGTTCTGGCTCTTTCTGTGAAGGAGGTTAACACAGATTTTCTGGGCTAAGGCTGTTTTAGTTTTACAGGCACAATGAAGATTTCTTCACTTCTGGGTGGAAAAAGGAACCATTCCAAAATGTTTACCAAATAATAGCTGTTTACAAAACTAGCATCTTGCTTTTTGTCTTGGGTAACTTAGCATCCATAAATGGCAAGAAAATTGTTCTGGTACTCCAAGTCCCCCTGCATTATTCATTAGGGAAGCTCAAGCTGAATACTTTTCTCTGGGACAAAGCTGTTGCTAAGCTTAAAGTTTGGGAGATCTAGTAATGCAACTTTGCTTATCCTTCTTCCCGGGAAACTCTTCCACTCAAACGATGTGAGGATATTGTGACTTGGCAAAATCATGCGTTGTGCTACTTCCTGGATACTGGACAACAGGACAACTGTGTGAACTGAAGAGAAGATTTATTAACCCTGACACTTCAGCAACCAGTCAAAATGAAAGGAAGAGAGGGCAGAGACAGTAAATGAAAGGGTGGATAAAACTAGTTCCTCATGACAAATATGGTATGACAGCTTCTCCCAAAATGATCAAGAAGAGAAAGCCATAGGTATATGTACATTTTATAATATATATCCTAATTTCCATGATAAATGTAACGTCACCTCTGCCAGTTAGAGTTCCATCTTCTATTTGTCTTATTATAGGGTGGGACACAACATTTAAGATGACCATTGCTTTTTTTTTTAGTCAGTTTTGTACAGACTGATGGAGTGCACAATTTCCTCTGCTGCAATTTCACTTTAAGGGAATAGGGATTTCATTTTTGAATAGCCAAAGAAAAATTCACTCCTGTGGAAAGGACTGAGGTTCAGAGCTGAATGACAGCTTTTGCTGATGGTTAGCTTTTGGTCACAGTGTTAGCAGTGTGATCATGAGAGCACAGTCCCTGGGCAAAGAGGCTTTGGCAAAGAATGAAGGGTGAACTCATCGGGGGAGGCGTACAAGAAAGGTGAAAGGAAAAGAAAATCTGGAAACTGATTTGCACGTAAGACATGTTACAGAGACTTAAAGCATTTCTTCAAGATTAAAAAAGTAGAACAAGACCATCTCTGTGCATCAGTCCTTCAAGAAATGACATGTATAAAAGTAGTAGAAGAAACAGTCTGGAATTATGTCCAGCATCACTGTATTGAAAGAAAGCACAGAAAAGAGTGAGTTAATTTGGCTGCAGTGTTATAGAATATTTGCCAAAGTACTACTCTGGTGCATTTTTCTTAGCTCTGACTCCCTAAGGGTGTTCTATCCCTCTTCCAACTTACTCTGCAACTCTGAGAAATTACTTGTTGTTTCAAAAATTCTATTCAAAGGTTAGAGGCCCTTGGAAATGTACTTATTCCGGCTCTCTCTGCAGAAACATCATAGGCCAAGTGAGCACAAAGACTACCTGTGGATGCCTAGAAATGGTTCCTTTGTGCCTGTCTGTAGATACACTGGTGGATTGTTAGGAAGGAAGCTAGCACCACTTTCCTCTTCACTAGGCTGCTTCTGCAGATAATAATATCAATCATATCATATCATATCATCTGCTTTCACTTTTGTCTGGAATGGGACTATGGTGTGAGCAATGTCTTTGAAATCAGGGGAAATCATGCTCCTAATACTACTCAGATGTACCCTTTTATTATACTTTTATTTATTATACTTTAAAACCCCAAATATAAAAAAAAACCCAAAAATCAAACCCTTGGCTGTCTGATCTTCATAACATGACATATATTCTTGATTGTATTTTTATGTGCCTTTTAGAACTCCCAGTTAATTTTCACATGGATCTTGGGGGCAACAGCTCGTGAGGTCCTGATGGGAGATGAAATAAGACTTTTCCAGTCAGATATTTTCCAGTAGCTACAGTTTTTTGGCACCAATTAACTGAGATTTGCAGAACAGCATGCACCAAGATACAACATATATGTTAAAAACATCAATTTAATAGTTAAATTTATTTTTGGGTTCAGCTCTGGTCACTTAAAGCTGAAACCTTTTGTGATAGAAGTATGATTCAATAATTGTAGTTACCTATCTTGGAGTGGGTATGAAAATATTTCTTATTTTGGCTTTATTGAACATAGAAGATGTGCAAAATATCTATCAATTATTAGTATAATCATTATTACATTTTGAATGTAAACATTAATATAATAGTGAGAAATTAACAAACCAAGCCTGAGCAGCAGGTAACTGACTCCTGCATTACTTTAGCTCTATAAAGCCAGGGAGTTTCTTTGTGGAATAATGTAGTTATTGGCACACTGTGATTTTTATATTCACTTGTCAATACAAGTTGCCTGTGGTATGTTCCCATTTATCTTAAATATCCACATGTTCTTAACACATAATCATATGCTGAGTGCCTGCAGGGTTACCTGTGTGAAATAGGTGTGTTACAGGAATACAGTGTCCATTTAGGTACCTTTATTTTGGAAAGTGTCTTTTGTATTCAGTCCTGCACATTGTTCTTTGCAGCTCAGTATCTGCGGTTCATTAACATTTATTTAAAATGCTGATTTTTAAATAATCCATCCAAATGTATGTGCTTCATTGATTATAAGTGATTGTAAGTTTTTACTAGTACTGCACAGCCAGTAGAATGCATATATACCAGTTCAGAAGAACCTTAAAACATGTATTTTTCTCCAAGGCTCATAGTGACCTAAGGAGACTGGTCATGAAGTGAGCTTAAGGATCAAAGTGACAGCACTGAAAACCCAGCATTGGGATGAAAATTGGGTCACTCACATCCAGTCCAGCTGGGACAATTATTCTAGCATAGCTCATGAACAGACTTTACAGTCATCACCAAAGGGCCCAATGTCAGAATTTGTGTGTTTGGCCTCCCCTGACCCCATGCAAATGGTGATGTCACTGAGGAATGAAGGAAAAGAATTGTTTGTGTAGGTCTGCTTCTAAACAGAATTCTTTTCAAACTTTTCCATGCAGCATCAGCTGTTTTTCAATGATAACATTTTTATTTACCACTAATCCCCTCAAGACAAGACATAACATTCTTGTTCTGTTACTTTACTGGAATTCTTATTTGTTCTTATTTTCCGTCATTTATTTTGATGTCCCCACATCACTTCTTTAATCCAATTTCAATCTGAATGGCAGTGCAGTAACTGGTTTATAGTCATGAAAGTGGCTTGTGCCAAACTAGAGAAAGCATATTGTTGTTATTTTTGCAAAGTAGAACTTGTTAGGGAAACTACAAGGGTAATGCTATGACAAAATCAACCGCTGAGCCATCATTCTCCTCAGTCCAATACTAAGGCACTTTATATGGGCACTCAAGGTCTAAAAACTGTTTAAAAACCTCACTGAGAAGGAGCCAAGAGAAATATTAACAGAGACCAACAAAAGGCCCTGAAGAGTGAGTGTATTTTCATGTGTCCTTTATAGGAAATGTCTTTGGTAGGTTTTTGAAGCTTACGACAGAAAAGGGGTAGAGATATTTCAACATCCAGGACTTCAGTAGTGGAAGTTGTCCTTGTCCATCAGTTTATTCTGGTTTCTCAGTAACCCCTTAGTTGTCTTTTAGAAGGTTTGAATCATTCCAATCCAAATAGAGCAAGGTACTTTATCATATAGTTTATTTGGAGAGTAGAGATTGCATTTAAGCATTAAATTCATAGGGTGTGCTGGGGAGAATGAACATCATGAGGAAGGAATTTAGACTCTTACAGTGAGATATGGAGCATACTGTGAATCTTGGACATACCTGTGTTTTCATTGATCTTAATTTCCAGGTGGGATGAAGATTTCCTCAAATAGATTGAATTCCGAAAAAAAAAAAAAAACCCAGATGCAGAAGCATGTCTAGAACAGAGTCTAGAAATCTGACAAAAATTATAGTGAACAAAGAATTATGATGTCAGAATGGATTTTTTTTTGCAAAAACTAATAATTTATCATTTGAATAATGACTTGGCAAAAAATGAATATACATTATTAGTTATTGCATATAAATTATTACCTATAGCTGTGTTATTCTACTGTTTACAGAAGGGGTTTGCATATCTGAAATGTATGTGTAATCACTCTTGACAAACATGACATTTTAAGCTGCTTTTGGAAAAATGAGACCCCATATTTTTATATGGATATCTTCCTCCCAGACTTGAGATACCATGAGTTCTGAGATAAGTGATTTATATCAATGTGGAGCAGAAATAGCAAGACTAGGACATAATGTGATTTGAAAAGGAAGATGCTTATGTTTGATATCATAGTAAGGGAGAGCAGAGACACAGTCAAAAAAGACAGCAGGTGAAATTAATTAGATGTGCAAATAAAAAATGCCTTCATTTAAAGCAGTGCTAGGCAAGGCACAAAATGAACCAAAATGCTTCCAAGAGGTCCTATAGGAATTCTCACTATGATTATCCATACATCAAGCTCTACTCATGGACACAATTGAAGATAGTGCATGATGACATGCCAAAATGAAAGACTAAATGGTGATATTTTACATAGAAACTTAGCAAAGGAACATTGTGAAGAATGTTATGTGCTCTCTTTTAATAATGACAGCTAGACAATGGAGCTGACAGCTAGACATTCCTCAGCAAATGTCAGAGGCTAAAATTTGAGTTTGCATGGGATCAAAGAAGTTCAAGTAAAAAATATAGTTTTGTGAGATATTCAGTTGAGATGCTACCTGAATTTGGTTTGGTGGAAGAGATTACCACAGAGCAGAAGTGGAGGTGATGAAGGACAGGAGAAGACATAGACAGGAAAGGAAGAGAGAAAAGAGGAATAACACCAAGGAACATAATGAAAAACTGAGGGTAGAAGGGCAGCTAAACAGGAAAGAAGCATGAAATCCAAGAAGGAAGAGGAGCTAGGAAAGAAGAACTGCTGATGTTAGCAACAATATTGGTGGGTCAGGAAAAGTAAAGAACTATGCATGATTCTTTGGTTTTTAAGAGATTTTTGGTAGCAAAATTTTGAGAGACTACCTGACTGGGAAGTATCTAGGACTGAAGAAATTCTCCAGACACTGACATTGAGATGAAGCTGAAAATGTAAAAGATGATGGTTAAAGCTGATGAGCTAAATTGTGTTATATGTGATGTTTTTCAGATGCAACAGAGTAATAGACTACTGCTACATGACAAAGGAAAGTGGAGGGAGACTCAAGGGTTAAAGGGAAGAATATGGAATGGTTGGGAAATATCTACTATTGTACCTGCTGTAAACCTGTAAACATTCTGTTCAATGCAAGATATATATCACAAATAAATAATAAAAAATACAACTTAAAAAAATAGAGTAATTCTATATAAGAAAAAGATCATAGTTTTACTGTACAGCTGCTTACCAGTATCATATAGCTGATCTCCATTATTTTTCTTGTTCTTTTTTACCACTGTCCCCCTCTTCTTAAACCATTACCACATGTTATACACCTTATTTTCCTAAAAACCTTATTACTGGAAACCCAGTGGTTTATGTGCAATGTTAAATGCTGATGCCATCTTCAACCTAACATGTAAACATATATAGCTAGACTCTGCTCTCAGCAAGAAGCTGCAAACTTGACTTTGTCTCCTTAGCATCTCTGGAAATCAAGTCAATTTTACCAGTGGCTAAATGTTGATTTACTTTTCTAACTGTGGACATTCTAGCAGCAATTTCAAGTAGGCTGAAGAATAACTTACAAAAAATAGTTTTAAAAAAACTAAAGCAAAGATTAGATGATATTTGCATATTTGATTTCAATGGGGCTGCCCTTTCCCTATCTAAACTATGCAGGTGGGTGTCTGAGAGCTTTATATATACTTGGATGGAATTTGTTCATCTGCCCATGAACTTAGCATCTAGATGCATATTTGCTGCTTTTGCACATTTTGATGTTTAGAAATCTGCTAAGGATCCGAGGATTTCAAGCTGGAGTTGGGTTCAGTGGTTGTGAATGCCTTCTTACAGAAGCAGGGTCAAAGAGGAAAGATTGGTGGCAGAGCTGCTGTTACTCATTCTGCTGCAAATAAAAACACTAGGAAAGGTCTGCAGGCTCCTTGAATTTTTAAGGCAGTTTACTTTAGACAGGCACTGGACAAGGCCCAGAAATGATGGGCCAGAGGATGAGGATTCCCTATTCCCAGCAGTACACTCTTAACGCCATGCTCCCCCTTGTTTACTGCTGTTCTGGCCTCATGGCTCCCTTAGTCCTGGATACTCTTGGGCACATTTGGAAGAAACAGTTGATGTTTGCTTTCACCATTAAAATATTACCTAGCTTTGCTGTTTCACAGATGTTGTCTATTTGTTACTTCACTGAAAACTTTTGAAACAACCTCATGCACCTCCCCTCTTCTCTTTTCAAAGTCTAAATTTGGGCTGCTAAATTGACATACTTTATACAGCAGGATTTGTAGAGGATTAAGAGCCTAAAAGCCTTCAACCTGTTCCAGGGGAAGAGGAGAGATTGAGTAGCTCTGGAAACCAGAAGTTTCAAAATTTGCATTGGAGCTAGATTTAGTTTATGTGCTATTCAACTTCCTGCTCCTGCTTTTGCTTTTTCCTTCCTCTGGTCTAGCCAGATATATAGCCCAAATGTGTACAAAGCACAAGTGATTATGCAGTAATTAAAAAGAACTAGGAGCTCCTCTTCCATTCCTCATTGGACAGCTTTAAAATGAAAACTCAGGTGTTGTTCCCGGGAGCTTCAAATCTGAATGTGTTCAGCTGAATAGGATCTGTTTAATTCTGACCTGTTTTTTACTTATTAGATGCAAGAGTCTTCTCGTTAGTTTGTTCATATACAGGTTTTATTAGCAAATAATTCTCTGTCTCAGTTGTTTACATTCCTATGTGGCCTGTTTTGTCAGAAAATAGGCAACCTTTGCCAAATGTACTTCCTGGAATTTCATAATTTTTCTCTGATTTGTCTCATCTCATATGTTGAAGTATTTTTTCTTGAATTTAAAAAATAGAAAGCAAAGAGATGAGCTACGTTTAGGAGGGCTTGTTGGCATCAACACCTATGTATTTTGGGGTTATCATGAAACCGAAACAACATGAGATTAAGTGGAGTTGGTTGCATTCTTGACCACCGTATTTAGACAAAAGTGAAGGAAGCATCTCTCCTCGGCATTGTGTGGACTTCACCTGCAGAATCCATTACCACAGGAAATAGTTCCAGTCAAATATTATGGCTAAAAAGGATGTGTATAAATATTGTCTAAAAATAACATCTGTTGTGACAAATTTTAAAAGAAGAGTACTTCAGTAGACTGATCTCTTTAAAAAAAAAACATTGCAAATAGCATTTTGCAGCCCAGAAGGACTGTGAGTTTGTTTTGCTTGCTGGCTTTTGCAGTGAAGGACTGTCCAGCCTTGGGGAAGTATTCAGAATCACAGGACAGCTGAGGAGGCAGTTATCCAGTCAAAATCCCTGCTTTCCAGAGCAGGCTGCTCCTTGGCAGTTATCCAGTCAAAATCCCTGCTTTCCAGAGCAGGCTGCCACAGACTGTAAACAGCTGGGTTTTGAACATCTCTGAGACTGGAATCTCTATGACCTCTCTGGGCAACCTACGGCAATGCTTGACCACCCTCACTAAAAAGAGGGAGTTTCTTATTTTGAATGGAATTTCCTGTGTTTCTGTTTGTACCCATTGTTTCTTGTCCTGTCAGTGGACACCACAGAGAAGGGCTGGCTCCAACTCGTTACATGCCCACCAGGTATCCATACACATCGAGAGGCTACTGCTGTGCAGGCCTCCTGCCGCCTGGATTTGATTTCCTGATCATGGGAAAGACAACTCTTGAGCATAGAGGAAGTGATTCTTGAAATTATTAACTGGTCTATTGGATGCTGCTTCTCTTCAGGGTTAAATCCTATGTGATTCTTCTAAGCAGATCCCTAAAAAGGCTAAGATCTGCTCTCCTGGACTCCAGGGTGGTGATCCTGCTTTTTTCTTTGCAGTTTCCTCTCAGGATGCTGAATTATGCTATCTCATGGTCATTGCAGGCAAGGCTGCCTTAACCTTGACATTCCCAAAAAGTTATTTCTTGTTCGTATGAAGCTCAGCACAACAGCTCTCCTCACCACGTCCTCAAACACTTGGTTAGAATGTTGTCATCAATGCACTCCAGAAACTTCCTGGGTTGTTTGTGTCCACTGTGCTGACCTTTCAACACGCTTCCCTTGCAGGATCTGTGAGTGTGACACTGCTTCCATTTGTATGAAGATGGCCTCGCCTACTTCTTTCTCCCTGATCAGGTTGTAGTAGATGCCCACCACGACCTCACTTGTGCGCTAGTCCTGACCCAAGAGCTGTCACCTGGCTCATTACCCAGCCCTAGGCAGAGCTCCTTCTTTCATGTAAACAGCAACTCTGCCCCTCACCCATTCCCCATCCCTTCCTGTAGTCCCTGTATGATCCTGGGCAGTAGTCCAGCCATGTAAGCTACCCTGCTACTCGTTCCTGATAAGATTGCAGCCCTGTGACTATTCACAATCTCAAATTCCTTCTATTTGTTCTCTTTTCTGCATGAGTTAATGTATGGGGACTTCAGAGAAGCACTCAAGAGTGCTGATTTTGCAGAAAAAGTGTGAGAGCTTCCCCAGCTCTATCAGCAGTTCTTTATTTGTCTGTTGACACTTGGGATGGGCTTCCTTTGTGCTGTTTTTTTTTGATTATGAGATGTCTTCTGGCCACATTGGCTGGCATAATTTGCTTGCCAACCCTATCCACCATTTCCTCACTTGCCTGAGGGTTATCGTCTTCATCCCTCTCATTCCTAGTTTAAATGCCTCACCAGTTTGGCCAGCTTGTTGGCAAAAATGCTTTGCCTCACTTGGTCAGGTGGATTCTGTCTCTTCCTATCAGGCCTCAGCCTTCAAAGAGTCACAAAAATGGAATAGTCATAAAAATGGAATCCCTTTTGCCAATAATAGCTGTGAAATGAATTACTGTTCCACAGGATCTATTTATTGCTCCTAATTTTTTTTTTCCTCACTTGCAGTATCAAGGAGACTTTGTAGGCCACTTCCATGATATTTGGGTATTTTTAAAAAAAATGAAAAACTTTTCCAGGAAAACAACATACCATACCAGCCACAGTTTGAAGGATTCACACTGGAACATGAGGAGAAAATACATCAAGTAGTTTGAAAGAAACTGGATTGTTACACATCTTCCGGCCTCAGTGCTGGTGGCTCCTGGCAGACAGGGACCAAGAGGGACAGCAGAGACATGAGTTACAGAATGTATAGGAAGAGTGTCTTTGGAATAAGTTTCTACAAGCACCATACCTGTTGGCTTGTTGGGCCACCAGCTAATTTTCCATGTTGAAATTGTGGAAATACAGGGAGGTAGTAAATGGTTTTATACCATGCCTCTGCGTGATCCTTGTCTTTTCTCTTCAACGATCCCAGCTGGAAACAATGACTCTGAGGCTCCTGAGGTCAGTGGAGGACAGAGAGGAAAGGGAAACTTGAAAGGAATATAGAGCCAAAGACATTATCTCATTCAAAGAGGCTTAATAAGCAGTGTGGATGAAGCCATAGAAAATAATTTCATTGACTTTATGCCTACAGAGTAGGCTTTTCAGGGCTTCCTTAGTCTAAATTCGCTCAACCCATTTACATTTTTGATAAGAAGCAGAAATGTTTTAAAAGCACTTTAAAGTGTAGGATTTTTTAGCCTGTCAGAAAGATTTTGCATTTCACGTTGTAATCCCTAAACATAAGGGGAGTTTTTGTTAAAAATACTTGGTTTATTTGAACAAAAAGTTGTATAAAAATTTGACATGAAAATGACCTTACAGATCCCTACTTACTAGTAAAGCTTTACTGTTATTTCTAATGTGTATTTTTTGAAAGTCCCAACTTTCTGTTTCCTACACTGTCCTGTGTGCTCAAAACACAGTCTCCTGTTGACTTCTCCTGTCAGGCCTGGTGATAATCTTAAAAATTATGTGCAGAAATTAGAGGCTCTTAACTGTTATGAAAATTTTCACTTTTTGCACTTTTGTATGAAGTCCAGGTGTTATTTATAATGTGGCATTCTTCCAAAGGCAGCTTGGGGAAGGCAATGCATTCCCTGTTAACCCTCAACCTGCTTGCTTGGGACCTTCCTTATTTTCTTTTTTTCTTGGGAAATTATTTAAAGCCAGAATAAGGGTAAATTTATCATTAGTAACAATGAACTTGCATTCTCTGAGATCATGAAACCATGTAGAGATTGTTGAACAAGAGACAGAATCCTCATCCTGCAGTAATTGTGTGTGGTTTTGACCACTTCTTCTCAGGTCCTTTTTTTGTTTTTACAAAAACAATGTCCGGCCCCAAATAAGTGCTTGTGTGAGCCAAATGCTTTGTAGATGGTTAAATACCACAGAGTAATAAAGTATAATAATTGGCTACAATCATTTTGAAAAAGAGTCTAGGTATCAGATTGATGTAAATCCAAGCTGCGGTAATCCAGTAAAAATTATGTTAACATAAATATAAAATTGCTTTTCGGACCTATTCCCAGATCAGAGGAATGCTTAGGCTGCTGATTTAGCCAGTTGTGGAGCAGCCTGATCAAGACTGACATGGGAATTCAGCTGGAGAAAACACCTAGGCTTGACTTTGCATTTTCTGACACTCTGAGGCAAGGCAGAGCCAGAGTTAGTCCAGGGCATCAAGAACAGATTTATTCAATAGGAACAAAACTCTGGAGTGAATCTCTTTGAATCAGTTTAAATGCTTAGGCAGAGATGCTGGACCATCCTGGAAACTTTGAGAATCCTTCCTGTCCTCTGCCTGCCATCCCAGAAGGTTTTCTGCAGGTCCTATGTATATGCTGGTCTCATGAGGATGTCTCAGATAAGTCTAGCATGTCAACAATGGCATTTAGTATTTGTAGCAGGGCAACTGAGTTCCTCCCTTGATGGCATGACATCCAGCTGAAGCTGCTGTCAGACAGAATTCAGTTCCTAAACTGCCTAAGTCTCATTTAAAACTATCTACTTTTTCTGACTGTTCTAGAGATTATTCTGTGGTCCTGGTGGCTCATATAATGGAAGGAAACATACACTTAAATTATCCTGATGAACTTGGACTAACTTTCACCTCCCCAAAATTTTTTTTTTTTAATCTTGAAAGAAAAAAGTTTTCAGGTCAATTAATTTTTGACTGCTACCATGAACAACTCAATTTTCAACCATATGTTTACATCCTCCTCAATGTGACCATAAATATAGTCAAGGAGGTGAGCTTTTTGCATAGTCTTTTCAGAGATGGTCCAAATTTCAGAGCATCCCAGGAGTGTTTTCTGAATCATATCTGACACCTACTGTCTTGAGCATGGCTGGCCACAGCCGTGCAATTTTACCAATTCTTTTCACGTTAATGTTAACAAACCCCTAATTCACTCTAGAGTGCACTAGCCTTTTTCATATCTTAAAACAGTTTTCAGAGACAAAGTTTTGTTTTCTGTCTTCTCTAGCACTAAAGGTTCAAGTGGTGAACATTACTGACAGGGTAAGAATTAGGTTAGTTCTTTACAAAAACTACAGGAGGAGTAATCTAAGACATAAAAAATCAGTACAGAGAAAACCTTTCCTAACTAATTTTACGGGTGTTAAATGAAACTATCTGGAGGCTTAGAACAGTGAATTTAGTTATATTCAAAGGATATTTCTTTCTAGAACAATAATTTTTAGCATTGCAATAAATGTAATTAAGCCCTTCCTCAAAGTTCCTTTTAATGGCTGACCCGTGCCACTCCAAGAATTAGGAAGTAGTTTCATCCATTTAGTATAATATATAACAGTTAAGTTAAAACTGAATATAGATGTGAAATATATGTATATATATATATATATATATATATATAAATTGAAATTATATTACACTTAACATTTAAGGGTTTATTTTTTTAGACTATCATAGCAGTGTTCTGGGAACTTTTGGTCTACCTACCTCATTGGAAAGACAACAGTGATGGCTTTTGTATATTTAGATTTTACATGTCTCAGGAACACTGTATACTCAATGTTTGGCCACAGTAATTGATATAGTCCTGTAGTGGAATACATTTTGGAACAGATCTGGAACTTGCTATGAATTTTTGACAAAAAATTGGCTTCTGCCTACACTGACTTTCAAGTGGCTTTTTGGCATGGATATAAACATTGCTCATTCAGAGGCAGCTCTCTGTCTTTAAAAGGAAGCCTCAGCTATTTTTTTAATTGTTAAATTTGTATTTGTAAGCAGATATTGATATTTTGTCATGCAGATAGTCTGCATTGCTGAAAGGCCAGTGTCACTTGTACAGAGTGCTCACAGCTATTCCAGCACTTACCCATGGGATTTATAGGCATTGTTGTCTGACATGAGCTTTTGAGGGGATAAAAATATTGCAAATTGTCCTGTCCTATAATCTTGCTAAGACCCAAACTGAAAGCGTTTATTGACCTTTAAATGTATAACAGATTAAAAAGTCTGGCAGTGACCATAAAACTGATAAAGTATCATAAAATATCATCTTGTGCCATAAAAAGTATGTCAGAGAGCAAATTAAAGCCTATTTAAAGTCGTGTACTTAGTCACCGGTAAGAAATTTTCCTGAACTTGTAATTTTTATGTATATGTCTTTTGGTGAACTTGATAGGACAAGGGAATAAATATATCCAAATTTTTGATGGAGAGAGAAACCAGTGAAGGTATCATGTTTATTTTCAAGCAGATGTTATATTATGTCCTGTTTTTAATATTTCCTTGTTTTGTATGTGAACTGTGTGCTTGTACCTGGATAAGTCAATCTTATCCAACACTCCTCAGGTGACCCCAAATGAAGACTAGCAGTAGTAGTGCTCATCTCGCCTAAGAAAAGTGCTTCCGTATTTCAAACTTTGTTGCCACAAGGGCTCTTCAAGCCATCTTTTTTTTTTTTTTTTGGGGGGCCATTCTCTGGCCTTGCTAGTAGGTGTACCTCTTTTACCACCTATAAACTTTGTTACTGAGAATGAAGATCCCTTCTGAGAATATTAACTGAATGTTAAAAAACGTCAGCTGGTGAAGAAAGATACAATAGAATTTTCAAAATGTTAGGCAACAGTCCTTGTGTAGTACTGGGCTCCTATGAGACTTGAAAATGTTGACTAAGGTCATATATTTAGATCTCAGCATGTGATAAGCAGAAGGGTGCAATTTCTGTAGTTTGAAGACTATGTTCCCTGACTGCCTTCTGTTTTAGACCACAGATATCAAGCATTCAAGCTGCAATCTCTGTACTGCCCAACTTGACAAAATGTACTGTTCTATCTCATCTACAAAACCTCTGCAAGTTTTGTGCTTTCGTGTACTTTCTTTTTAGTTTAAAAAATGTTTTCCTAGACCACACAGCTATGATGTATGCATAAATGAAACCTTTAAAAATGCAGTAGTCTTCATGTGTGTGATAAACACAGTCACATACCAGTTAGATAATTTTACAACAATGTTGCAAATGTCACATCTATTTTTTCTGTAAAGCTAGTCTCAGTACCGAATGTAGAGATGAACATAGAAGGAAAATCTGTGGCTGTAGTGGTTCACAATGCTCTAGGGAAGAAAAAAACCACAGAGAGAAAAAAGGAGGAAAAACAGAAAAGAACAAAGTAAGGGTGAGAGAAGAGGGAGATAGAGGCACTCTCCAGGCAAACTACTTGTGCTCAAGCACAACCTGTCCCCCATTGTTAGGTGACAACTGCAGCACAAATCATAAATAACTGGCATCTAAGTCATACAAAATCTGCCTTCACTCTGTCCAAACATCTCAGTTACATCAGTGGGACATTTACTGTAAGATTAGGCAAGTCTATAGGTCAGAACATATTCCAGCTCATGGAATGCAGTTCTTTCCCTGAGTCATTTTGATATACCCATTGTGGTAAGAAACATGCAAGGCTGTATTTGGATTGGTTAGAAATTTACAGCTTCTCTCTCAGTCAGTCTTTGAGTATTGTGAAAATTTCCATCTGCTCCAAATCCAGGCTGTAATGTACTTATGTTTGCTTCAAAAACAGAAGGATAATAAATGCAAATAATACATTTGCCCACAGCAAGTAACTTGCACTATGCTTTTTCACGTGTTCAAATTAATTTAAATCTCACATGATCAGAATGAGCAGCCAGTGATATACCTGATTTTTGTACCTTTATTGGAAAAATACAAAATCACTGTATAACTATGAGAGACTGGACTAATTATGGGAATGTTTTTAGACTTCCTAGTTACCATTTTCCTATGGTATATAGCTCTACAGATAGAGGCTGACTACTCTTGATAGAATGATGGAGGCAGCAGAAATTATAATTTCCTAAAAATAAAAGGTAATTAATAGCTAAAGAAAAATTGGCATGTATATCTGTTATTAGCAACAGGTATGCAGGGCATCAGAATTTACGGAAGAGAAAGACATCCCAAATAGTCTAAATTAAATTTAAATGAAGACACCCTCTTCAAAAAAATGCTAGGCTAAATGATACATTTGCCTTGTCTTGTCTTGAAATTTTCTTCTGCAATTTCTGTCTTCCTCCAACAGCCTGAACTGAATTTTATTCAGGAGGAAATAATTACAAATTGTTCTGCCATTCTGCATTAATACTTTATCAATAAAAAGAGATAGACAGTCTCATTTTCTTTCTTTCTCCCTTTCCCCCAGAAATCAGAAAGTAAAGTAGAACAAGACAAAGTTAAGCAAGAAAAAGTAAAGTAAAAGAAACTTTTAAGTTTCACGCACAAGTTTCATACTAAATGGATTTTCTCCTTAAAAATTTTATAAATTCGTCCAAAAAAAGAGGATTTTTCCCCTTTTTTCTATTAAAGTAGTTTTTAAAGTCAACCAATGCAGGTTATAAATCTATCACAGTAAAAGTCTGAATATACAAACGTATTCAGCCTAATGGTGCAAAGATAAAACTATCACAATCAACAAATGATAGCAGCAAGATGAAGCAATTATTCTGTGCAAGCTGAAATTCTCACTAAACATGAAAAGGTGTATAAATGAAGCATAATAATTGCAGCGTGAGTTGCAGTGATCCCAGATGCTACAAATGTGTCTGGGTAGGTGGCTATCAAAAATAATATTGTATGCTATTATTCCCAATTTCTAAAATTGCTTGTCTGGCAGATTTTCAGCTTTTCAGGCCTCAGCTGGTGCTGAATATGATGTAATGGTTCTGCATATTCTTCCATGTGAAGATCTCCCTGATATTAATATCCCCTTACAAAGCTGAGGAAGTGCCATCTTACACTAGTAAACTTCTAACACTAGAGTTATACCTGGAAAACCAGCATCTCACCAGGTTTTGGAGGGAATAAAATAAAGAAACACTGGTGTATGACCACATTTTGACTCTGAAGTTTGTGTGCCATATTTAATTGCCACAAAGACTACTGACTAAGTACGAGATTTGAGCTACTCCCTTCTTTATCAGACCATTTTTCATATTACTAAATTATTTTTTTTAGATTTATCACCTCAGATATTGCAGACCTAGGGATATGTGACACCACCACTGTACTGGTTTTCAGGCTTCTGAGAGGACTCCAGCCATAACTCTCATGATTTTTGTGCAAAGGTGCATTTATAATTTTTGAAAGTTTTGAAGGCTCAGCCTCTAGGCTTAAAATCCCCTTAAGATATCAAAATTCTTCTCCCATATGGAAATAATTTAAGCTTGCCCACCTCCTTCTTTACTGGCTTAATCCACTCAGCTATAGAAAGCTGCCAAGTCCAGCTATGAATCTTGGTCTCTACATAAATATCAGCAGAAGACAAACCACATAGTGGGCCATGAACATTTGCCAAGAGGTGTCTGAACACATCAGCTAATATGGGGCATATTCCATCTCACATGCACTTTAAGTCCCAGTATCTTTTGCAAAATTGGTATCATTCTCATTAGCTGCTGACTTCTCCATTGACACAGCTAGTCACAAGAAAAAGGATTAAATAAAAAAAAATCTTTAAAATTAACTGCCATCCACTTTTTTAGCCTAATCTCTTCCTCTGCCCTAAAATACTAAGCTCCTGCCTGGTGTGTTTTGAAGTCCTTGAAGAAATGCCCAAATTTATAAACATAAGGGCAGAAGTGTTATTTAAAGGAAAGGATGATACAGGAACGATTAGGATATTACTAAGTTTAGTTTAACACAGAGAAATGGCAATCTCAATGGCAGGCAGAGAGTCACGTAGAAGAGAGGAAAATGGATACAGAATTTATCTTGATGAACCAGAGATGCTGGGAAAGAATAACTAAAGATGAAAGAAAAATAAAGCCAAAACTATTTAGCAGCAAAGACTGGAATGATGTCTTGATCCAGTAGCTGTTATTAAGTGGGGTCTTTTCAGTAGCAGATTTGGTTTGTTTTGTGTGGGTTTTTTTTTTTTGGTTGGTTGGTCGATTTTTTTTTTTTTTTAAATGAGATTTGATTTTGAATTTAATAGGGATGTAAGTTTACCTCCCATCTCGGATGTGAGAAAAGTAGTGACTTTCTGCTGAGAAGAAGCCAATGAAGATTTTTAAACAGAAGCTGGAGAAAACTGCAGTAGCATACAATAGGATGTCTACTAAAGTCTTCTAAGGGAAGACTTTAGTAAGCATTCTATGAATCATATCAGACTTGTTGACAATGACTGGCTTATTATGTAGCTGCTGAAAGAAATGCAGCTTTGTGCAGAAAACAAAGGAAGACACAGATAGGGTGTGGTTTTGGAAAACATGAATGATTTTTCAGACAGCAGGGAGGCTGTATAAAGTAATGAAACAGAATCCATGATAAGCTACCGGAGAAGAGGTTGATACAGCAAAAAGGAATAAATAATAAGAGCTAGAATAAGCTCAAGCAGAGAGGAGAAAGACATGGACATGGACAAGCACAAAGTGTAAAGATGCTGAGGAGAGGAAACAGGGAGAACATAAAAATGTCATTGAAACTGTAAAATGACCAGGACTAGGGGAGAAGGTTCATTGCCAGGAAACAGAAGGAGACCAGTTGGGAAGGAGTTTGGTTCTCACAGTACAGTATTTGAAACAGAGTTAGATAGGTCAGAGGATGTAAGCAAAGAAATATTCAAATGTTTGTCTGAATGCAGAAGCACATACAGGACATTTGGACAAAAGATAAAAGTGCAGAGGAAAAAGGGGAAAATACTAGACACAGCATTTTCCAATGCTGAGGAATACGAAGCTTTTTCAGAGTGTTTAGTAGAAGCAGGTCAAAGCCTAATGGAATATGTGAAGCCTAGCAAATGGAGATAAATTATCTTGTCCTGGATACCATGCTGCCACAGCTGGATCCTTATAAGGTGTAGGTACATTTTTTGTTTTTGTTACAGATCAGTGATATATGCACAGTGTAGGAGGAAAGGAGAGACGAAGTTGTGAGAATGCACACAAATGAGTTAAAAGTAGAATATCTGTATATTGGGTTATGCTACTGAAGGTTAATTGTATTGAGCAAAGAAAAACAATGATGGAACCCCCATAATCTATTCTATTCAAACAGAGTGCCCTAATCCGGCCACTCCCAGGATTCTTTAAAAAGGATCAGACCATGGCCTTCAGGCAGAAACCCATCAAGGGGACCCAAGGAAAACACTGCACAATCTGGCCAGAATTACTGCCTTCTGGGGCACATGGCTTGTTGTGGGCTCTGGGGACAGACAGTTGCAGGACTGGGTAAAACTTGCTATTAGACCTTTTAATGGGGTTGTGGGAAGATGCAAAACTTACTCACAGATATTTAAGGGAAGGACCAAAGGAAAAGGGAATGATCAGAATGGATTCAGGAAGAACAAGCATCGACCCTATCCTTTTACTTAAATCCTACATCTAAGTGTATTCCACATGGATGTGCTTTCTTGCCTCAGAAATATTCTGTATGCTATGTACAGGCTCTAACAAATGTTAGGTTGCACTGGGTGGTGCATAGGTAGATATAGCTGTATAAATATCTATTTTATCTGCATGTATATTTAAATATTCACATTTGTATTTACATCTATGTATATATTTTCTCTTCATCTGGATCCTGAATGTTCATTTGAAAGCCATTTTGCTTCTTTCAATTTGTAAATGGTGCCTTGGCATTATTCTTGGAGACTCTTTAATTGCAAATAACTTTGTATAGACAAGGAGATATTAGCAAGGGACTGTTTTTTTTTTCCTGGTGTGTCTCCAAAAATCAGTGATTTAGGGTCAGTGCTAGAGGAGTTGGCCTGAAGAGAAGCTGATGGGATACAATAGAGTTTTGAACTTCTATTCATTTTTATGAAATGATGTTTTCAACATCTGGAACAATTCTAAACTCTCAGTCACATTATAATGCTCAAAGCATTTAAACATAATAAAATTGCCCTTTGATTAATTGCTGCTTGTCTTGAATCTACGCTTACCAGAGTAAGTATAACTGGATTTAAGTGTTGAGAAAGCCACTGGTTTGGTTTAATAGTTGTGTTTCTTTAGCTGTGTGTCCCTGTGGAATCCCTATACTTAAATAGACTGTTAAATGTCAATTTGTGTGGTATAGAAGAACAACACTTGAAATATTTTTTATATGTTAGGGATTGGAATAGATTAATACTTGTATTTATTAAGTTTCAAGGATGTGTCAGAATAAGGTAATATTACACCCTGCTGTTTTACTAAACTGACTGAACTAAATCCTGTCAAATTTAACAGGGTTCCTTGGAAGATTGTGTAGAATGTGCTGGAATTGAACAACAATTAATTCAGTCTTCCTGCTTGAACAACAAGCCCAGTGTATAGTATAATCCTCAAAGCAGCATGTCACAAGTGTCTGTAGTGATAAAGTTCCTTTTTTACAAATCCTGCCTCACTCAGATATACTCTGATATTGCATAGCATTTTAGGTAGTTTCCTGTCACCCCTTCTAATCTTTGTAGGAATCAGTGATAATAAAAGCTATAACTAAGGTAGGTTGGTATATTCTGAATGCCTCAAATTAGTTGATTATAATGGCACCATAATTATGGAGGCTGGAATTTTCCATATTTGCTTTTCATTCCAGGCTAAATTTCTTTGGATACCTAGAAAGTCTATTTTTGCCAGTTCTGTAAAGATGAATAAGGAAGCACAGCAGAGTCTTTTAATACCATTTAAAATAATTTCCAACTTTTTCTAGAAGGGGCTTATACTGTTGGATTCTGCAGAAAGTGAAGTTTGGACAATTGAGATCAGGATTCACTCTCTGGTTTTCAATAAATCTGCGTACATCAAAGGGTTTGTAACTGAGGGAAATCTTAGAACATTTAATTAAGGACACCAGGAAGTATGAGTCAGATATTTGCTAAAGGATATAATTAAGCAAATTCCAAAAAGCTGTCTGGAAGACTCAGAAATAGGAGGAGTCAAGTTTGTCAGCATGGAGGACAGTTTGTGTTTTCAATGGTAGAAAATAATAACTTTGCTTCAAGAAGAGTTACTTTGGTATGAAACTTAAATCGTGATTGTTCAAGCTGTCTTTTATATGTATTTATATGAAATGTGACCATGTCAGAAAATATCAGATATTACAGTAATCTTTGTTGAGATCAGCCCATAGAAAAAACAAATATTGGAATCTTAAAAAAGCTATGAGATCTTCCAGCCTAGGAAATAACATTTATCTAGAAACTCCTTCAGAAAAGTATGGTAAATACACTCTTTTAAAAGTATTGAACATACTATTTTAATTCTACACTCTAAACAAATAATTACTATATGAATAAAACATATGCAGCATATGTATATCTTCAAAATACTTCACACAATTCCTAGAGATCTTTTTCACTTAAAATGTGTGTTTTCATACATTAACCAAGGAAGATTTATAGAATATTGAATCAAATCCCTTAACCTGAAGGAGAAGGACCATATTATTATAATGTACTCATCTGTGTATATATTTATGGTGGAATCTGTACACAATCTGTATTTGCTGTAAGTAAAAGGTGGTGGTGAGAAGACTTGTGAAGTATTTGCTGATCTTCATCCCCTCTGTAAGTATAGCATAAGTGCTCTCATGGCCCACAGAACAGGTAGATGATGCTCACCCAGCATCCATTAGTCATAATCCACACAGCAGTAGAGCAACAGGAACCTGACATTTAGAGGAGGGATACCTTTGGTGGAACTGCATAGTAAATGCAGCTGATTCCTTGCTAAGGCTAAGTTCAGTTTTCAAGTCGGTGTGGAAATTGCAGCAATATTGTTTGGAGAATGTAGGTTTATATCCTGAAAAATGGCTAAAATTTTATTTTCTTATTTAGGTACTTTTCCTCAATTTCACATTCCATTTTTTCCTGAAATGCTAGTACCAGTAAAATTCAAGCATACACATAATTTTTTTTTTTGTGTCAGGGACTGATGCATCTTATGATTATCCTGTCAGAATACCAAGTAGTTTGCTGATCCAGCTCATCGCGCAGCCACTGAAAAGCAGAATCAGAGCAAGAAATGTAGCAGGAATGAAACCACCCCCTTTTGGCAACAGCTGCTTCTTACATCAGTCTAGAGTGATCATAGACCCATAACCAGAGTGAGCCAAGGATTTTATTTCACCCACCCATTCTGTCAGTGGCAGAATGACAGATTAATGCAGACAGTTGCAATAACTTCTATGCAACACTGCATGAGCCCAACAGTATTTAGTGTTGCTCTAAGAGATTCCTCTTTGAATCAAATATTTGCAGGTAGTAACATTTAAATTCTACTCTAGTTTTCACAGTGATAAACAAAGGTTGAGAGGGCAATCCACATGCATTTTAAATGTAGAGGAGCACACAGGTTAGCTTTAAGCCAAGCTCATGATATTGATTTTTAAGACCACCTAGTAATGGCTGAATGCTTGAAAAAGGCATTATTGTTAAGAACAAGGGAGCCTTGGAGTCATTGAGAACACAGCAGGAAGAAAATTGTTTTTTGCAAGGCTGAACAGGGCCTTATTTGATCTGCAGGACTGCTGGTACTGCTGTTGATGGATAAGAAGGAATGAACTCAGATATGAGTTCCAGGGTCCAGCCTATAATGACAAAGGTGATAATTAGAAAAACAAAACCATATTTTGCTTGTGTAGAAAGTACATTTGCTTTTTGAGAGACAGTAAATAGGGGGCACTTGGGGTGTCATTTATTGTCTGAGCTTATAAGACCTTGCACACTGGCATCTCTGGATGTTTGGAATGAATACAGTAGCTTTGGAACACCACATTTAGCCACTTCTGTGGAATGTTCTTGTGTCAATGGTCAGAAACCTAGAGGTTTGGCTAGAAATCAGAATATTAAAGAATTAAAAGGGAGACATGCAGAGTCCCTGGCATTTGGTTAGTTGACAGAGCAGCTCTTTAATTGTCTATAGACGAAAGTCCTAGTCTCAGAAAGTCTCAGAAGACTACTATCACATTCCAGCAAAACAATGTCCCTTGTTTTAGCTGTTCACTGTGGCTTTGCAAGTATACAGTTGAAAAGAAAGAAAAGTCAAAGAAAATACAATTATGAATGGTAGATGGAGTGGGGATCTCTCAGAGAGCTGAGAAGAAGGGATATGGGGGAGCTCTGAGTAGGGCATAGGCCCTAGAAGAGGGTGCTGAGGAGGAGAGCAAGTGGTTGGGTTTGGGATTGGATCTGGAAAGAACAGGGACCTGGGATGAGAGGGGAGAGTGAGCATGGGGGGAAAGCAGGACTGGGGAATTAAATGCTGTGGTCTGGGCATGCGTGTAGCTGCAGATCAGGGAAGGGAAACAAGTTTTGGCCTGGCAGAAGGAAATCACAGATCATAGTATCACAGAATGGGTAAGGTTTGAAGGCACCCACAGTGGCTCCGAACTCCCTGCTCAAGCAGGATCATCCTAGAGCACATTGCACAG
This sequence comes from Leptocoma aspasia, assembly GCA_013399835.1. Taxonomy (NCBI): domain Eukaryota; kingdom Metazoa; phylum Chordata; class Aves; order Passeriformes; family Nectariniidae; genus Leptocoma; species Leptocoma aspasia. Next base: position 214,866 of record VXAX01003968.1, on the reverse strand, counting down.
GACCATAAACAGGTTAACCTTGTGCCACAACATAACGTCAGATACGTTGTGGTAATGAGCGGCGCAGGGACGCCAGGCAGCTGCTCCTTGTTGCCAAAAGCCTGGCCTTTTTAAGCAGTCAACTGGTTATCAGTTTACATGGTTTTAAGGCACAACAAGCCCAAGTCAACCACCCACCATACCCCACGATGTGGGCACGGTGTGAACATGCAGCAGTCACGCAGCACGGCTCTCACGTCTCTCACACCTCACATCTCTCACAACTCCAACAGCTCTCATGTTTCTCTATCCCTATTCCAGCTGAGTCACTCTCCCACAGTTCCCTTCTATTTAGCCTAAGTAACAAGCCAGAGCCATGTTACCAGGCCTTCCCTTTATAAAGCCTTACCAAATGGTGACACAGATACATCAAGTAATGGGAGAAATGCCTAAAAAAAAGCAGATACTGGTAAAAAAAAATCTTGAGGGAATAAGAACAATAAAGTGGCCATGCACAAATAATGGCACTGGATGGTAGAAACAGCACTTCCAAAACAGCAGGAGCTTCACCATACAAGAGAAAAATATGTGTATTTCTGCTTATTTCATACTATCTTATTATTTGACTGTTAAAGGACTGATCTGAAATCCATTTGGCATTTGACTGGTATAGGTGCACACTGGATAAAGGCTTCAAAGATTAAGAAATTTGGTCTAGTGATTGTTCCTTATTGTTTACAGGAAAAAAGGTAAGAAAAAATATACATCAGTTTTCAACATTAGAATTACCTCTGTTTCAGCACATAAATCACTGCTTGACTTTATTGCATTTCTGTCCTGGAAAACTTATTAGTACCAGAGAGCTAAACTACAGAGAAAAAGAGAACCACAAGAAAACATCCAGAATATGTAAATGCCACTTCCAATAATATAGGACTAAGCAATTTCCTTTAAAGATCCCAGCTTGTCAAACACTGATATGAATTATGTCCTATTGCATTAAGAACTAAAAGCAGCAACTGGGACACTCTATCCTTGGCTTCCACATTAATCCAGATGTAAATCTGAATTAAAGTGATAGCAGTAGAATTTTCCATGTAAGTAATTCAGGCAGAAGCCCTCACAATTTCTCACTCAATCTGGCTGGATGTGATCCCATGCAGTTCACACTGAATGGGCAAATAGTCACTCAAGGCCTGTGACAGAGTTCCTAGTACTTCCAGACTGTATTGGAATTAGATTAGAAATTCTGGATTTTATTTAAAACAAGGAATAAGCTTCAAGTTTTTAAAACAAGGAATAAGCTTCAAAGCCTATGTTTTGGAAGATAAGTTTGAAAAGTTTGAGTACTTGGCTTAGATTCACTCAGCACCTAATTGCAGATGACTTTTTTCTTCATAGGAGAGGAATGCTAACACTGCAGAGCAGAAGGGAAAACATTCTAAGTCAGAAGGCTCTGCAAATTCTGGTCCCCTGTAAGGGTGTTTTACATAAGTAAATTATCAAGCCCACCTCCAGTGACCCTTCTGATCTCCCCCACAGGAAGAGAAAGTTAATGGCAACATACTTACTGGTTATATGATGGTGGTGCTCTCTCTTGGGGCATAAGGAATCTTGGAGATGGAATGCTGGATAACAGATAGAGACAGTGGGGTAGGATTCATCTCCTAAATTTGTCTTCCAAAAAGAAACCACAGTCTGATACTTTAATGGAAAATGTTGACAAGAACCAGAGTTCTTGAAAGAACCAGAGTAACTTAATTGTCTAAGAAGGACTACATGGGCAATCAAGCTAAGAAGAGAAGGCTCAGATGATTTGCCCTAACTCTCTGGGACAAATGAGAAGCTCTGACCCCTGACAAAGCCTGATGTCATGCATGGAGTCCCTAATGTCTTAGCTATGTGACATTGCAGTTCCTTTGATGAAAGCATACATTATTTTAAGGTAGAGGTATAGATGAGATGCTGATAGATCTCATTCTTCTGGGATGAAAGGGCATGTGGCTCGTGAGATGTTCAGTCCCTGAGAGAGGTGCTTCAGTCCAGTCTTCAGGAGTCTTCTGTGTCTGGCCTAGACAGGCTCTGCTCTTTTACCATTGTACAAGGGGCAAAAATGTCAACCACCATAATATTGAGTTTTATTCCAAGAAAAGCTCTGTGGGATAGAATTTGAAAATTTCATATTTATGTAATATACCATAATTTTAAAAACATTGACATGCTTGCAGAAACAAAACTAAAGATAATTTAAGTTGTCCCAATAACATTTTTTGATTTGTTTCTTGTCATAATCAAAATAGGAAAGAAAAACATCCCTGAGAGGAGTATATCTGGCCTTGCTTAAGTAAATGCTCCTCAACAAAAAAAGTTTATCTTTCTCTGTCTGGAAGGCCATTATAATAGTCATTCTCTGGCACACAAAAGTAATGAACATCCAGTGGGCATGCCACACTGCAAAGAGACAGAAGGCATTTATAATAAGTGAATTCCAAATAATTAGTGTAAGAGATCATGAAATGTACATAGGAAAAAAGATAGCCGGAGACATATTGCAAACAACAGGGGGGCCAGGACATTAACAGACTGCTGTTCCCTCAGGGGTTTTCTGCAGGTGGTTCATATGTCTGCACTGGAAATGTATGCTATACGAAAAGGAAAATTTATTTTAAATTTCTGCCATTATGCCGTTTGAGTTTTAATTCTTCTTATGTCTGCAGTCCTTAAGGGGTAGGCAATTAGTTTGTTATTTTTACCACTACCTCATTTTGCAAAAGTCCTGCCTCTTAAAGCTTTACTTCCACTTTAGAGAAACATAATTTTGTTGCTGGGCCACAGCAACACTCATACTCAGAAAATGTAAAGATAATGAGAACTGGGGCAAGAATTAAAGAGATAAGCAAAGGATACCAATAACTGAATGTGCAGAGCCCTAATATTTCCAAATAAGTTGATGTATGCCTCAACATGGGGCACTGCAGAAAAAAAGAAATGTCTGTTTGGAGCTCCTCTATATTATCCCAGAACAGCTTTTATTATGAGAATTTTTTATGTGATACAAAGTTCAATGTTTCTAAAGGATTTTTAATATTTACTCTTAAGTTAAGGTGATAGCAAACTGCTGCATCAAGTAAAGGTCTGAGGGAAGAACTACCTATAACAAAAATGAAAGAGAAATCCAATGTTCTTTTAGGTCAGTTGATTTTTTTTTTTTTTTAGCAAATGGTACATTATAAAAAATTCTTTCTGGACAAAAAGCTGTTATGAATTTCTGGCAAAGCTCAAGCCCCATTTACTGCTGTGAACTCAATCCTTCCTGTGGAGCACAAGGTTTTCCAGATTAGTACTGCACAGTTACTCGCCCTTGAAGTCAGGCTTGGGCATGCTAACACTATTATTCATCCCATGTGTTGCTGATATGAAAAGAAATAAAGGTGAAATGTTTATGAGGGTGAATTTTTTAATTGGCCAGTAGATTAATTTAGCTCACAAAAGTTGATAACATTTACAGGACCACAGAAAGGCAAAATTAAGCTATGAAGCATTAATAGACCATCCTTAAAACTTTTTAGTTCTCTTAAGGGCTGAAACAAGAAATGTCATTAAAAGACCAGTGAAATGGGAGCAGTATGTAGACTCATAAAAGAAAACATTGATGATGCCATACTTCTACACATTCACATTCTCACAGGAAAACATTTCAGTGGAAAAGTAATTTAGCAATTTGAATCCTTATGCTTTTTTTGTTCAAAACTAACCTAAACCCTTTGAAAATGCATGAATATTTATTTTTAACTGATGGCCATAATATATGGTATTTCAGAAGAGACACTTATGACTTTATCTAGCAATGTTCTTTTTAAGATCCCATAAGGGAATGAATTCCTTGTTAAGGTCTGTAAACTACTAGGTCAAATTTTCCCACTGGTGTTTGTTGGGGCCCTGATTTAAAGCCACTGAACTTGATGCAAAACCTCCTTTTGCATCAATAAGCTTTGGATCATGTCCACTGAGTCAAGCATATGAGAGACTTTCTAACCTGGAAGGATCATCTCCTCTTTAAACAAGCTCCCTTTTCAAGAAAGATCACTTATTTTCAGTGACTGTTTGGAGGCTTTGGTAAGTAAAGTTGATATGTGACTAATTGGCATCATGTGCCAAGGTTGAGATTTCTCTATCAAAATGTGTATGTCTGTCTATCCTGCAGGGAGTATGGGGCAACCAGGAGGCATCTGACCTTTTGTTCACGTATTGAAAGAGAGCCACATATGTCTTATATGCCAAGAGTCAGGTGTGAAGGCAGTTTGCCTGGAAGAAATACTTTCTCTACTATGTTGATGAGAAGTTAAACATGCTCATTGATGCAGCAAGTACCGTGCATTGGAAAAGAGAGGCAGAGAAATATAACTAAGCTACCTCCAAACTGCAAGCAGAACGGATGATCCAATTCCAAATGTATTGTATTTACTGCACAGTGCTACTCCTGAAAGACTTGCTTTTCTGGTTTGTTCTTTTCTTGATGCATAAGAAACAAATTTTGGTCAACTCCTTCTAAAGATAAGTACAGTCAAAATTTCATTTTAGGTGGCAGGTATGTCAAAAATAGAACTTTTCCTCTGAAGTCCTTGTTTCAGTTTGATATTTAGGCAGTGGTGCAAAGTTCTAGAAATTCTTTGCTGGAATAAAGATTTTTTAAAAAATTGTCCTATGTTTAAAACTGATGAAATTAAATTTTAGTGTAATTCCAAGATGCAGTCATCTAGGAAATCAATGCTCCGATGATGTGATAAATGCCTCTGAGCTGTATCAGATGTATTTGAGTTACTTGAGCTGAGACAATAAAGGGTTTTAAACAAAATCAGTATAGATAATTTTATTTAGATAGGGATGATTCTTCACAAAGCAGAGTGTTTTTAGCATGCAGGAGTTATTGTTTGCAAGACAATAATTTTTTTCTTTTGCTCCAAGTTCTAAACCAACAGCCTTCCTGCCTCTCTCCTGCCAGCTTAATACTGCAGGTTAGTTCAAGCACGTAAAGAGAAGATTGTTAGAAAAATGTGTTGCTTGTTGCCCTTTCAGTGAAGATGGGTGTTCTGTCATACACAAACAGTTATGACTTGACTGAGCAGTGTGCTATAAAGATTAAAAGAAGGTCTGAGAGAAGACAAAAATATCCCATAAGTTATTAAAAAAAATCACAAAAAAAAAAAAAAAAGAAATACCATGGCAGATGTGACAATGTTTTGGCCTGTTTCCCTTCTTTGAGGTTGCTCTTATAACTTGACAGTGAGGAACTCTCCAGAGCTGCTCACATGCTGTGAGAAGGGTGGGAAGACAAAGAAACAGAGAAGCAAGCTATGGGAATGCAGCTTTATTTTTGAGTACATGAAGGAGCAGTATTTCTGAATATCAGCACTTACACATCATGATTGCAGTTCCACAGAGTATAAATGAGGAAATTTTGGACAGCAGTCTCCATATTGTCATGTGTTCTCCTCAGGGCAAGAATGTTTTCACTGTTACATTTTGACTGCCAAAACGGATTTTCTGCAAAAGAACAGTTTGCAGACTTTTCCATTTTAATTGAGATAAAGCCAAAGCCAAATCCAAAACCTATGCCATGTCCTTTTGTCTTCAGAAATACAATTTTGAGAACTGCTGTGAAGTACAATTCTGGAGGACTGGTGTAATTGTGGATTCCCACATAAACTCCAAAGTCAGTGTCAGATTAAGAGATTTCATCTCCAGTATTCCTACAGATTGGTGGGCTGGTTCTTGCAAAACAACAACAACAACAACAACAACAAAGAGGAACAAGGACAAGTACACAAAGAACTGCTGACACTGCACTGAGATGCTGCCCTCCTTTAAGTGTGCCTTTGAGCTGTGAAAGGCCTGGGCATCTGCTCTGATGTCAGGCCCAGATATATTGTTCTTCTAGGTGCATTCAATCTCAGTTTTGAAGCTAATTCATAGCTTTTGTGATATCTTGTATCATATACTCCATAACATATTCCAATTCTAATTTGACAACCACCTCTAGCTAAGCACAGACAAATGTGCAAAAAAAAAATTACTTTTGTGTCTATAAGAACATGATCAAGATCATAGCCATAATGAAGACCTCAGAGATCATTTCCCTGTATGAAGACATCCGATTTCATATTATTTTTTAACATTAAACCTATAATGCCATTTCTTAAGCAAAACTTACATGCTAAGCAGAAATACATATGTTTTCCCTAGTGTGCTTAGCTCAGCTGGTTCAGTGAGGAGATTCCTGGACTGTTCTGAAATTCTTGGATGTACTGCAGATCACTAAGATGCATGCTGAAAAGTTTATTGGTATTAAAATGCATTCTCAATGGATTTTTTTTTTTTTAATGAGAGAAAAAGATTTCAGGATAGAATGCTCATGGGGAGAGAGAAAATGCCAAACAATAACTCTGAAAAATGGTTTGATATCAGGTGCAGATTAAAGACTCTACCTTATTGTTTCACAATGTGACCAGATTTCTTTTCTTTTGTAATTAGAGAAACTGTTAAAAATTAGTAAGTAAATAGAATGCAAATGATCTCATTATATCTTTTTGTCACAGAGGGGGAATTGGGGCCTATGTTAATTATTCCTTGTCCAATCCAAGTAACAGAAGAAACACTTCAAATATTTAATTATTTGAAGTTTGGTACTTTTTTGTACATCGATAATTTTTAATTGCTGGGCAGTAAACTGTATAACAAAAATGTTGGCAACATCAAAGTTTTTGTGATTTAAACTTCTGAAGTTTAAAAATTAAGTGTAAAATTCCTTGAAGATGCTTTAACTTGCATAGCTCAATAGGAGAACAATGTGCAAAAGGGAGTCAAGAAAAAAGATGCCTGTTTCCATGTGAAATTAATGGGGAACAGCAGGCTACTCATTAATTGCTCATCTCATGATGACATAGTGACTATTCCATGCTTCAAGCGGAAAAATACAATTTTATGGGAACAGAATCTCCAGTTCTTGGATTATATGACGTGATAGCTTATTCATGCCTTGCTTTCATGATATATATCTCCCCTGAACAAATTCCAACCAGGAGTTCAGGGAAGCCTCAGTCTATGAAACAGTGTTAGGTTGGTGGAAGAAAAATAAGGAAAAAAAAGTCTAGAGTGTTTGTTTTTACGTCTCTGAAAGAAGTAGTCTTATGTCTGACCACAGATGAGAGTTGTAGTAAGTTATCACCAGTAACTAGAAACTGCTCTGCTCTTATCTCTTAGAGCTGCCAATTACTGCAGACCCTTTGCAGCACAGCTGGTGCTGATAATACAGGCAGCTATGTCATATAGAGAAAATAGTCCAGGAGCTGCATTTTAGTTCTTCTGAGAGCAGGAAACTTTGTCCCTCAGCTTTGTCCATAAGTGTGCAAATTGCATCAGTGAACATGCATCTGCACATTTGGCACTCTGAAGAAGAACAAGAAGAGCTTCCCACTCCACTTGGTTGCTAAAACACCATCAACAATTGTATGGGAGACACAAGCTTGTTGAACTCGGGTCTTGGCAAACAATGCAGTTCTTTGGTTCATTTTTAACTGGATAACTGATGCAGAACCTCTCCTGTTATAAATTCACTCAAGTTTCACTCTACAAAACAGAAACAGTTTTTCAGGATGGATGGGCCATTTCTTACAGACAATGAGTACACTGAGAGCAAATTAAGCATATCTAATTGGAGAAGCAAGTCTCTCACAGTTTCAGAAGACTTTGGTCTCACTAAATAAGTAGCCCTTCCCATGCCAGAACTAGCAGTATCACAACAAAAGGCTTCTTATGCTTTGTACAAGCCAAATGCCCTCAGTCCCAACATAATCACTACACCTGCTTTTATCTAGAATAGATGAATAAAAATCCTCTATATGACTGCCTTTTCCAGTGCTTGTAGCTGTGGTTGGTGCTTAGACACTAATTAGTCCTTTAGTAAACAGTCTTTTGTAGCTATGCAATTCTTTTAGATGCACAGCATAATTTGTCTTTTAGAGTATGGGCAGCAGCAGTGACATGATCCATCGGAGAGCAATAGATATTTGCTGAAAAGTTCCCCTTGAAGGCTTCGTTGGGCAGAACAGGCTCAGACTCAGAAGTCAAGTAATGATGCCCTCTGCTCAAGTATTTTGGAGAAGGGTCTGTTATAAATGAATTTCTGTATGGACTATGACAAACAGGGTGTCTCACCAAGTCCTAAATCCTTTAGGCTGATTTCTGTGCAAGTATAGGACAGAAGGCTGCCTTACACTAGTTTACAGTGTATATGCTAAACAAAAATTATTATTGGCTAGACACAAGGATGGCAAAGAATCACAAGGTGGTAATGAGACAATGCACTTGAATGAATGAATGAGACAATTCATCTATTCTAGATAAAAGCAGGTGTAGTGATTATGTTGGAACTGAGGGCATTTGGCTTGTACATGCCAAATGCTACCAAACAGCTTAATGACCTAAAAGAACCATATTCATCAGAATTCCAGTTCCATTACAAAAGTAAGAAAAGCTCTTGCAATCCTCTTCACACATTGCTATGAAGTAGTTTTTTGCTATGTGTGAAGAGGATTCATGATAACACCAGCTTCACATAAAAAGGCTTTTAGGCTTTAATTTGTCATTAAAGCAGATCAATTTCCATACGTCACTAAGCAGACGCTTAAAAAAATTATGTTTTTAAACTCTTAGATTCACTAGCTATTCAGTGACACTCCATTCTTGCATAATTTTGACACAGATCTTTACTACCATTGTTTTGCTTTTTTTCTAGAAAAGACCTAAAGGAAAAAAAAAAAAAAAACAGTGACCAAATTCAAACTGAAGAGCCAGAGGCAAGAGTTGTAATAATTCAGGTTCTCAAAACCATCTTAATCCAGTTCTACTTTGGTACCCTGCTCTGGGACAGTCATGTCCAGTGTGACTGAAGATAGGTGTGGCAGAGAAAGTCTGGGTTCTCATTGGTTCTCATCCAATATATTAGCGTATCAGCAAATGTCTTGAAAACATAAAAACCATGCCTTGCTTGTTTGTTACATGCAATCTTTCTTCAGTGAGGCAAGGGATTTGTGACATAAGTGTTCTATGATCGTGGAATTAAATCTTTCATTGTAAAATGAATAAGATGATTTAAGATTGCATGGGCAACCCACAAACTGTCTTTTCCTAACTTGATGTTTTTCCCAGTATTGTACAAAAGATGCCTAATAATTAAAACAGTAATAAAAACCAACAAACCTCCCTAACCCCAAATCCAAAAAAAGTCCCCAGCCCCAAGGCAGTACAGTTGTAGTGGGTCTCATTGTAAAGTAAAACTTTTCCTAGAGCTAACTTACTTAGGACAATTACTGTCTTTTCTCAGAGGTAATTCTTGGCAAACATTGGCTATACAAAGCAGATACTGTAAACATAAGTTGTGGACTGTATTTAAGCACAGATATGAAAATTTTTTATGTCCCTTTCCATTTTCAGCACTTGATATAAAGGCAGATGTCAGGGGCTCCATGTAGTTAGTTTGCCTTTTTTGATGCCCCAAGTTATCTTGCATGGCATTTAGAGGCTAGCCCAGAATGGCACAGGTCTCCCACACATCTTGTTCTTTGTCACTCCCCTAGTTCTGTGTCATGGATAACTCGTGGCACCAGACATATCTGTTGGCAGAACTTTGTCACGCTCTATGGGTCTGGATATACAGAGCAACTTGTTTTAATTTCAATGAAATATTCACTGAAGTTTCCATGAGAAATCATTATTATTCCGTTTTGGACTTCCTGTATCTTTTTATAGAATGGCAAAAGTCACAAAGCAGTGAGAAGGAATGTTCAGACTGGTGAAAGCACTGGTATTTGAGCTGAGAGAGATGTCCAAAGCATTTATCTACTATTCACTGTCTGTGTGACAAAGTCCAAATTGCTTTTCAACTGTAAGCTTCATTTCCCCTTTCATTTAATGAGAATTATAAACAGCTCCTTTCAGAAATGCTTTGAACGTAAACCATTAAGACATATAGAGCCCTTATAGAAAGTAGTCCATATATAGCAAAATGTGAAAATATAGCAAATCAAAAAGTTGACACATTTTTTCTTTACAAGCACTGACAGTTTTTACTCCAGGTAGCTGCAGTAGGTGGAGGAGAAAGGGGTACCAGCATGCTAACTGAGGGTTTGGCAAGTTTTACTTTCCTTCTTTTTGAAAGAAATGCAAGGGATGGAAATGGGTTGAGCAGAACTTGTTTGCCAGAAGCCAGCAGTAAATGAAGCTCTGGCTACAGGCAGCTGTAAAGATTTTTTTCTGTTCTATTAAACAGTGAGTTTGGACTCTAGGCTGCCATTCTGATTGTCCTTATGAGGGTGAGCTGAGCCAACAGCATCTTGTTTTAAAATATTTTTTCCATAACTAGTGAAAATCTGCACAGTTTCTCTAGAATTGCTGCTGCAGACTGATATTTGAGGTCTTGCTTTGAAGTTAGAAAACATGGAAAACTTCTGTCAGAGCCAGCTTGACAATGTGTTTGTGAATTTTGCACTCCTGTTCTGCTTAAGATGTTACTCTTTGGACTGGCCACAACTGGCAGTGTTGCTGAAGTTGCGGATTCAGGTCTCCACAGAGAACCACCTGTAAAACAGAGTCAATTATATCTTTCAAAGATCACTCCTACTTGAAGTAATTTTGTTTGGGAAGTAGTGCCATCTATTTATCTGTAGAATGGAGGTCTCTATGTGGTTCTGAAATCTTCCACGAGGATGTATTCAGAGAGTCAGGTTTAGGACCAGCTCTGATTGATTTGAGCAGCAGAGATCAGTAATAGGCAATAAGAATTTGTTTCCTTCCTCCTTGCCCAAGAAGAATGATCACGATTTTTATGATAATTTTTCCAGAAATTGGTGATGTCTAGTATAATAGGGAAAATATAGATGCTAGACTGCAGAAGAGATGCCAAAGAACAGAGAATGTAAAATTTGTGTGTGATTATAATTCCGCATACCTCTCAGTACCAGGCAGGAGTTTTTTAGTCCACAAGGATGGTGAATCAAACCAGAGCTGCAATTTCATGAAGCCAGATCAATTGACTCAGCATCCTATACTTTCCAATCCCTTCTGCTTATTTTCTTGCTCCATGCTTTGAGCTCTCTGTGCTTATTATGCATCAGCTGCACCAATGACAGTCCACCAAACAGCCTATGATGAAAAGCTTGGGGAAGATACATATTCCACACATTCCATGCATTCTTTCCTGTAAATGGGGGTTGCCCCCTGTCAAAACATTGAGCCTACAGGCTGTGGTAACTGGGAATCACTTCTATATTGAAATTTAACACAATGTTGCAACTGCTATAGTGTTTTTATTGTGATTTCAGTACATTGTGGTATCAGTGTGGTATCAGTGTGCTCAATCAAAATCCCATGAAATGTCAAGCACATGCAAATAAATAAATCTGAATTGAACATTAAACTCTCTTCATGTGGAATATGTAACAGAGCTTAGTCAGTGTGTATTGAACCCTGATGTACACATGACATCCCACCACAAGTAAATTTAGCTCACTAACATTGCAAAAAAAATCCCAAACCAACAAAACTTTTATAAAAACTTTTTATAAAAAAAACATCACTCAGTGATGTTGAGTTTTCTTGGAGTTTTATGACAGTCATGAGTCAATGGACAAGATGGGAGAAGGACAAAAGCAAAGAGATAGAGGACTAAGAGGGAAGAGAATAAGACAAGTCCCCGTGGCTTTAGTTGCTGGTGAAATCATAGCCTGAAGTTTTTTTTTCCTAAGACTATGCACCCAGGTACTTACCGTTGATATGTGGTAACTTGCAGTAATTGGAGCCCTACATCTTGAGCCCTGAAATAAGATCTGCAGAAAGTAAAGGAAGGAAAATACGTCAGAAATTATTGGACAAGATTCTGCAGGCCACCCCCAGTCCTTTCACAGCTGAACCGTGTCAAAGTAGAACATTCGTGGGGGCAGTTATAGTCATATCTGCTCCCTGACAAGCAGATGATGTTTACTCCAGAAGTTAAAATATGGACATTCTGAGTACAACAATGTGAGAAATCACAGTGGTGCTCCCAGCTCTCTCCTGAGACTGGTCATTCTGGCAGAGTTGGGCCCCTAGACTCTCATTTGTAAGTGCAAAATCAATACTTCTATTGTTCATGATCAAGTCCAGACAAGGCTTAAAGAATGAGAAATAAAACAAAATAAATTGATGAAGAGAACACTCACTCTAGCACATTTTACATTTAAATGTATTCAGTAATAATCAGCCAACATCTTGATCGTGTTTTTATTTGTAACATTTCCTGCTCAACACAGGTCTGGCTCTGGTCTATATTACAGAACAATCCTGGCAGTCCTTGTTGCAAAGGCACAGCTCTTAGCAGCGCTGAGGGCTATGGACCCACTGAAAAAAATATGCAAGCACATATTAGCTACTGGACAAGTATTGTTGTGCTTAACACATGTAAAATTGCTTCCTAAATATCTTACAGAAGAGCAGATGTGAGGCATACTTAGTAGCATATGTGGTTGTCACCCTTGACGCAAATTCTTTGCAATTTGTTTTGTTTTTCCTTTTCCTCTTTCTAGATCTGTGCCGCTGAATGCGAAAGGCTTTCTGTGTGCATTACATTTGACACTTCACATTGAGCAATCATAAGACACTAACCGCACTATTACATTTTTGCTGCTGATGCTACTGCATTATATGCTTCATTCCATGATGATTTTTCTTCATCTTTTATATGCAACTCCCTGAATCAGTTTGAGAGCTCCATTTCCTTTTCCCTTCTCCTAGACAAGTGACTCAAGATTCATTTTAGTTGTACGAGTTAATTTATATTTAACTCTTACATCCATTACTAGTCCCAAACAAGAAGTAGACAGGACCTATTCTTCCTCAGGAAAAGACAGACGAACTTATAGGATCCATGTATATATTCTCAATTTTCAGGAGTGAGGAATAGATACCAAAATGTCTTAAAAGCACATAAAACAATTTCTACATTGAATGGTAGCCATACCATGGTTATGGTCCTGTATTAAGTGAATACTCCAACTACAAGCTAGAAAGAGGTACCTTTGTTTTGTGCCACATGAAAATTCATTTTCTCCTTGCATTTTTCTTTTAATTGTGAAAAAAACCAGAATGCATAAAAAAAGTAGATTTTCTTAAATCACTCAGTGCAATAATTCAGGTCATGACTGCTTCATAATCAGTGGCATACTGACTAGGAAATATATAAGGGACATAAAATATTATTGAAAAGCAAAAGGATAAGGGAAGGGAAGGGAAGTTCCAGGAAGGGAAGTTCAGGGAAGTTCCGGAAAGGAAAGGAAAGGAAAGGAAAGGAAAGGAAAGGAAAGGAAAGGAAAGGAAAGGAAAGGAAAGGAAAGGAAAGAGGAAAGGAAAGGAAAGGAAAGGAAAGGAAAGGAAAGGAAAGGAAAGGAAAGGAAAGGAAAGGAAAGGAAAGGAAAGGAAAGGAAAGGAAAGGAAAGGAAAGGAGGAAGAAGGTACTAAATATCCTTCAGTAATTTTTCATAATACGATGGATGTTTAGTCACAACACTCACTAATATTTGTTTCTTACCAATTTAGTTGATATTGTTTCCCTGAATTCTTTGTAAAAGATGATTAAAAAAAGAATCTAGAAGATAATTAATTTAAATATTTCTGGATTAAATGAAAGAAAATGAAATCTCTGCTTTACAACTGTTTAGATTTTTATCTGTGATACAAAAAATATTTTTTTTTAAATTCTGATTGCTAATTTAAATTCTAAATACCTCTGTCTACTCTTCTTACTGACAATATCTTACTATGGTTAAAATTGTCATAAACACATAAAGTGGATAAATTTTACTAATTGCAGTGGTATAGGAAAGATGGGAAAATATTATGTGACCTTTATTAGACAATAGATTCCTATAGCAGTGACTAAGGATTCATTAAAATCCCCTCCTTGTTTCCTGGATATGAAGGAAGCTCAAATTATCCTCCAGATGTAAGGTTTGTAGTTTATTCTATTTCCTCAAGAGAACAAATATGAATCTTGGCACAGATAAACCATAACTCCAGTTTCTGATCCAACAATGTGTGAAAGCATATGCTTAATTTCAATCTTGTGAATAATCCCATAGATCCTATAGTTCATAGACTAAATGTGAAACACAGCTTTGTGGGTCAAGTATATTCCAAGCTGAATAATCAAATTCATCACCTACTCTTCTTCATAGATGAACTATCTGGATAGTGTAACTATTGTATAATGGAATAGATTCACATAGAGAAGCTGAAAGTCTGCCACAAGACACCCAACAAAATTATAGTAAGAGACAAAAATATATCTGTGAATGAAATGAGTAGAGGAATTCACACAAAGCATAGAATTACGTAAGGTGTGGTTCACCTCACCTATGTGCCTGGTGTCATAGGACTACAGTTTTCTTTAAGACAGTAACATTTTCAAATAGATCTGTTTTGGCAAGAGTCTGGAGTGAAGTCCTCTGAGAGGAGACACAGTGCAGCCTGAGAATTTTGATTCCCTGTATGCTTTGGAGGCCTCCTTGCATTCCTTCTTTTCTACTGAGAAGAAAATCTGAAAGTTGCTGAGGCAGCTTATGGCAGTCCCTCTGTCTGAGAAGGAGGAAGTGTGTGCTCAATTGACAGAACACTGGACTCAAGAAAATCACTTGACTTCAATAGTCTCAACAGATGTAACTTGTCCTTCCCAAATTAATAATTTATCCACTCAAAAATGTCTTGCCTGAAAGTGAGAGAGGATCCTAATACTTAGTTGAAATAGTTGTAGAAAAACACTTTGTCCATCCCCCACTTCCAGTGAACTTAGTGGAACACTGCTTCCAAAACAAATCCATGGTACCTTGGTTGCATCAGTGCATAGCTGAAACTCCTTCTTTCAAGGAAAATTTGATTCTGTAAAATAGGGCAATTTAAAATCCAAAATGTGGAAATAAAACCAACTTTTTAAAAAGAGTCTAAGTGGGATTAATTGAACTCCTCCTGCATTTTGTGTCCAAGTCTTAGCAATTCTGCAGTTCAGTTGATACCAGAAATGGACAACATTTGAAATACAGCAAGAGGAGGGTGCTTTTGTGAGATTTCAGACCAGTGTTGTGGATCCAATGGATTGATATCCAAATTTTCAAGTGTGCATCTGAACAAATGTGTTAGGACAGAGATCTACAACTTTTCAAGTACAAGCTTCCCTTTTCCTTCTTCATCTGTTTATGAACTATTGAGAAAAAAACATGTGTTTTAAATTAGTAACTGGACCATTGTTCTGAAGCCAGACCATATAATTCCCTTTCTTATTGTTTTTTCTCCTATTCTCTAAAATTTTTCTTCCAGTTTATAACAGCATGACATTCTGTGAGCAGTAAAGTTAATGAAGTTCAGGCTCCTATGAACTGTCTTTTGTCCTGTGGACACTTCAGTGGTCAGAGACAGCATGTGAAACTATTCATATGTGGTCTGGCTCCTGGCAAATGTGTACAGTCTCTGACCATGAAACTGTGACGGAATACAACTAATTCTGACTGCCTTTTCTTGGTAGAGACAAGGAAGTTTGAATCTTTCATGTGATCTAACATCACACTTAGCTTGCAGAATTTTTGAGTCTTACATGCCTCCTTTAAATAAATTTTTCAAAATGTTTAAAACACGTTTGAAAATAGGGTTTGCAGGCAGATATCAGGTAAACAATTATAGTCACAACTTTGGAAACCAAGCCCCCTGCCTTCTTCCTCCTCACCCCCCCACCCACAAAAAA
>VXAX01003968.1:179371-197729 GCA_013399835.1 Leptocoma aspasia | reverse complement strand
CCTTCCTGCCTTCCTGCCTTCCTGCCTGCCTTCCTGCCTTCCTGCCTTCCTGCCTGCCTGCCTGCCTGCCTTCCTGCCTTCCTGCCTTCCTGCCTGCCTTCCTGCCTTCCGGCCTGCCTTCCTGCCTGCCTTCCTGCCTGCCTTCCCTGCCTCCATCCCTCCATCCCTCCATCCATCCAAGGGATATGAAGGCAGTCATAAAGGAGGATGAAGAAATCTTTATATTTTCTCCTGTCCTTTTCAAATCTAAAATCTTGAAGGAAGTTAGTACAGTCTGTACCAGTTTTGTTAATCTGCAACATCAGTCTGAACCTGATGTATTTCTGCAGCTGAACTAGGCTATTAGAGACTAGTTATAAAGACCTTGTATAAGGATGGAGCAAACACTTGGCAGCTCATTTGTTTCAGAAAATATCCGTTCGCCTACTTTAGGCCTGCACTTCAGATTGGTCTGTGTTAGCTCCACAGGTGATCTTTAAACAGAGATACTTTACAAGTACACTTCAGTATGCTGTGGCAGTTAAAAAGACTCTCCATCATGTCCAGTTGTGGAGATTTCACCTCTTGAGTCATCTGCCAGCAAAGGGTTGATGTGTTTAAGGCTCAAGGCTTCCCAAGAAAAACCAATCTTTTTTTGCAGACTACTGTCCATATTTAAAGTCACCCCAGAAAGAACAACTCCATTTCTTATTTTCTGATTGAATTCAACTTTGAGTACTGGAAGAATTGTTACTAATAAAGCTGGAAATGCATTTGAGTTTCATGTACATTTCACTTCTAACCTTCATGGTTTTCAGTGACTCTTCCACTGCAGTGAAGTCTATCTCTAAGGTTCCTAATCAAACTCTGAACATGGCTGGTCTCACTTTACTGGAGAGCACAGTGTCAGTCAGAGTTGCCAGCTGAGTAAGGTGGTCAAGCACCTTCTCAGCAGAGACAGTGCAACACTGACAGCTCTTTTGCTTTCAGTACCTGAACTGTACTTACCCATTACACTGCCAACTATGACTTAAGTGTTAATAACATTTCCAAATTGTTAATTCTGGTTCAGGACAGTTTACAGGTATTGAACATCATAAACTAAAAGTACAGAAAACACAGCTAAGCAGTCACAGATAAATTTTATATCTCCTAAGGTTTTTTTCCTTTTTGTTTTGTTTTGTTTTGCCTTTTTTTTTTCCTTAGGCAGAAGAATTAATTCAGTGACTATGAAAAGGAAAATGGGCTTCAGCAGAGCAAAGATATGCATCAGCTGAAAATACTGGCTTCTGGAAATGAGTTATTTTATAAGGTTAAGTCAGAGTTTCCATCAACGCAACCATATTTTTGTCAGTAAATCATAAATACTTTCCTATTGATGCTACTCTACAATTTGTTCAGAATTTACTCAGCAAATATTAATAGAAAGTCAGAAGAAAATGACTGAACCTAACTTTATTTCAGCCCATTTCTATTTTTCCACATGTCTGAACAGTCTTCAGTTTCAGCTTATTATTTGAGACATAATTCAAGCATAATTTCTGACAAACAGTAGCACTGGGCCATAGGCTTTCTATGCCCTTGCTCTAATACCTTTACGTTTATACTTAAGCAATGACATCTCTGTGTAGGGTATAAACATACCCTGATTATATAATTTCCACTTGTGTATCAGCATGAGGGAAGAATTTGCAGTTCAGTGGAAACAAGCAATTCTGCCTGAGATAGAATTCTGCATTCACATGGCCTTACCACTGACATTTTTGGGGGTGTAACCCAACCTCCAGCATGTCCTCTTTACCCCTGTGTGCCTTGATACACAGATTGTTACTCTGGTAATGCGGTGAGTCTTTTTGTAAATGAAAAAAGATCTTGTGAACATAGCATTGAAGGGTTCTGACTAAAATCCTGTTGTAACACTTGACATTTATGTAAGAGGGATACTTATTAGAGAAATTGCTGTTGTGTACAACATTGGGGTGCACATGTGGAAATAAGGCAAAGTGAAGACCATCTAAATAATGGAGTAGTTTATAAGATAGGGGCAGTGGGAAAAGAGAAATAAAATGGCATGTTTTCATGAACCATAACTGAACACTCAGAGAACAAAATAGAAGAATTATTGTTTGCAGATGTGATTGTGGCAATAAAGGGACACCATAAACTGACAAACAAACCAACCACTCTCATTGAAAATTGCTACAGAACTCCTCAATTATCATCCCAAACACTGCTGCATACAATTGTCATATCACAGAACCATAGAATGGTTTGGGTTGGAAGAGATCTTAGAGATCATGTTCCAGCCCCTCTGCCATGGATACCTTACTCTACACCAAACTGCTCAGAGCCACGTCCAACCTGGCCTTCCACACTCCCAGGCATAGGGCATCCACAACTTCTCTGGCAAATTACCCTATATTGATAGGTTAGTTACAATGACTCTAGTAGTAAAACCTTTCAAACAATTATGCTTTGAGAATGTTATTGCAGGAAGTTTTAGACTGATTTCACAGGGAATGAATGAGAGAAAAGTGGAATGGGTAGTCTGGGAAAGCAAATCAGTGTAATAGAAAACAAATGCAAAAAAAAAATTTGGAAGACAATAATGGAGAAAAAGATGGCTGTAGACATTCAAATAAACTGCACTATGCTGGAGGAAGTTAAACCATTGCAATGGTTCAAAAGAAAAATGAAGGCACCCTGTGCTATCATACTTTGGTTAACCTAATCTAAGCTTGCATAGCAGCTGGTAGATGGTAGTTGTTTAGACGTGGCAGTATTAGCTCTAGAATATGGTAGTAGCCAGCCTAAGAGCTCTCTATGAAGATCTAGGCCAGTGGCATAGGTAGTTTCAGATCCTAGCTCCATGGTATGTTGTTTTCTCTGTCTGTTCTTACCTGGCCAAGGTAAGCTAAGGTACCTTGCTAAGGCAAGCATCTGCCACCGTCATGCATCGTTTTGCTGGGCAGGCATAGTTTCAGCTTCTCCTCACCCATGCATAACTGTCTGAAGGCTAAGCACATAAACAAGTACTTAAGGTTCACTCATTAGTCAATGGAGAGGATGTGTCTTCCAGAGAATGATTTATTTAATCCCAGAACAATTGTGCTGCTGGGGAAATTATCCAGACGCCTAAATATAGGAGCTCAGTACCCTTTGAGGTGCCCTAGACTATCCAAAACATCATCATGGGGCTGGCAGGCATGACACAGGACTTATGAGAAACCTCAGCCTTCTGGGCATTCAGTAGCTGGAATCTGGGTTCCTATGGTGTCTGAAACAGCACTAGATGCCTATGTTTAGGCAACGGAAGCAGACCTGCAGTGTAACTTTTCTTCAGCCAAGAACCAGTTACCAGGAAGATCTGTGCCAGCAGAGCAGCACAGTCTTAGAAGCTGTTTGCTGTTTATTTTCTACAGAGGGAGGGAAAAGAGGTTTTTCTGGTGCTAGTTTTCTGACTTATTTGCAGGGAATAATAATAAAAAAAAAAAGTTGAAAACAGAAGCCTGTCCTGAACTACACTTTGTTTTGCTGTGCTTAGGGTGAGGAAGGGACTACAGAAATAGAATTGTTATGGGGAAAAAAGTGTTGTTGTAAAATAAATCATAGTAGATGGCAGAAGAGGGGGAAGAAAAGAGAGTGTTTGACAGACTGAGAAGGAATTCTTGCCCAAAAGAACAAACTTACATGCTGCAGTTCAGAGAGGTGTCCATAAAGACTATGTTACTGTTGAAACACTGGAAAACTCAGAGTCTTGGACAGGAAAGACTCACAATAAGGCCATAGAAAGGACAGAAGCCTTGAGGTGGTAGAATGACCTATAAACTGAACTGGTAGGTTAGCAACCCAAATGGAAACAAGAAATCAAAAAGCAAAATTAAATTAATTAGAAGGATTAAAGACTCTTGGAGGAAAGCCCATCTTGGTCAGATCAGATTTTGACAAGGTGCTTGAATTCTACAATATTGTATTTAAGGTAGAGTAGGGACAATGACAATGCAAATGGCTGTAATATGCTCTTTTCTGGGGGCCATAAAAGCCCTACTGATTTAATCCTTGATCGTGAAATGCAAAAGAGCCTCTGCATTTCCAAACTGAGCATTACTGTTAAGATCAACAGGTGAGATAGCTGGCATGGTATGAGCATGCTGCAGTAGGACATGAAGGCTGATGCCACTGCATCCTGAGGTGCACTGTTCACTGCCATTTTCAGATTCTTCATTATGTAATTCTACTTTATTCAAATCACCTAGGTGCTATGATATGGTTATTATTCTTATTATTAACAGTTTGTCCCAAATTCTCAAACACAGAAGTGGGCCACTACAGGGTCTGGCTGGAGCAACCACGTTTTGGTAGTTATGCAGTGGCAATCCAAGTGTGTGGGCAGGAAGGTTCACTTTACATGATCCTTGATAAGGAGTCAGAAAGTGTATGACACTGCAGTACAGGCACAGCTTAACCAAAAGGGAGCTCAGGGTCTGGAGTTGAAACCATGGTGAGAGCTGTTAATCCCACAGGATTTCATAAAATATTTCAATGATCTTAAAAATACTCTGACCACCTAGAAGGTCATAGGTCTCTGGGCAGAGATTAAGGCCTTAATTAGCTACATTTGCAAAAAATTCAGTGTGAAAGTAAAAACATATGAAAGAGGAGAAAGTTCCTCCTGCAACAAAAGGGCAGAGAATATCTGCAGTTTTTTAGGGGAGATGAGAATACATTGTCCACCTCCCCAAGGGGTAACCAAGGACAATTATTTGTTACAAATCATTTAGAATGGAAAAGTCCCTAACCATAAATATTTATGCTACTAATTAATTGAAAATCAAATAACAAGTGAGAATAAGAACAAAAATCTCTTTACTAGAACAATCTTTCTGTTTCATTCTTAAGCTAGTATAATTTTAAAAAAACATATAGTGTCAATATGGAAAGGCTTAGGTTTCCCAAAACCTGCAAAACACAGAGCAGAGCAGAATTCCTGATGAACCTCAGGAGAGAGTACCTTCAGAACTTCAGCTGCTGGGGAAAACTGGGTGTACTTTACAGAGAAAATGTTGAAAGAGAATATTCCCTGGTAAGTAGTAGTTGGTAACTCTCCAGCAGGGCAAAAGTGAGAGTCCACAGCTGCAGGGGACTCTATTCCTTAAGCCACCTACATCAGAAACCAGACAAGAATATCCAAGGGCTCTACATTGCAGTGGAAATCTTCTGGGATATGAAAAATCAATAGGGCTTTTCTCTGAGCCACTAAATTATGAGTTTAAATTCACTGGTGAAACTAAGAGCAGAATGTAGTGCTGCATTTTAATTACATCTTTTACTACCAAGTGTGACCTGTACAGCAATTATATATGTGACTACATTTCAGTGATAGTAATGCCTAATTCACTATTGCAAATTGTTTGAGGCCTCAGTAGCAAACTGAAGAGAAAAATCTAAGATAAAAATCCAAAATGAGTGTGCAGTGGGACAAGTTGGCCAGAACTTAGTTCTGTGTGTACATTCTGTTTATGACAACCTAATTGAAGATTAGGTTGAATTCCCTAGGACAGAATCAGAAGCTTTTTCTCAAGGGAGATACATTTCTGCCTTTGTTGACTTGTCTCTTGCCACTACCACAGAAATGATAACTTCCACCATTATGGTGGATGTTAATGATAACTTCCATTCATAATAGATTCTCCAGATTCTTCCTTCATTAAAAATGAGAAGAAAAAAAAGTTTTTAATTAAAAAAGCAGTTTTTATTATAATATCTAATAGATTTATTAGATTTATAAATAGACTAATCTCAAAGTAACTAGGACAGACGGATCAGAAAGGGGAAGTGTTTATAGATAACTCTTTTACATACTCTGCAAGCAAATACCTTTTTAAAAGCTTGGTTTTAAGTCACTCAGTGTCTTTTTGAGTCTCAACAAGTCCCCTCTCTGACCAGGGGAAAAAGCAGGCAAGAGCCAGCCAGATCATAAAGCAGATGAAAATGATGCTCTTTCGGCCCATGGGGGCCACTGAGAATGACATTTAATTAGTCTTATTATCAAGTTTGTTACTTTATTTCTCTCCTGTTCCAGTATTGCCTTATAGTCCTAGTACCTTAAGCACCATGCAGACATATGGTGAGGCTATACTCATACCCTAAGGATTTATAAAGAAATTTATGCGGCTACCACTCATGGAAGTTATCACCTAAGGAGGCCCAGTCTTCTAACCTAAGGACATAAGTTACACATGCCCCAAGGAGCACAGAGCCCTAATGGCTTTTTGCCAATCCCTCCCACCATCGGGAGCAGGGTTTGAGAGCGGAGAGGGGGCTGTGACAAAATAGTTGTGTGGTGGGTGGGAAGATGCGTCAGCACAGAGATCTCACTGTATGCAGCCACAAGATGCCTACAAAATTTATTTTGCTTTAATATATATGATCTTGTCTTGGTCCTTTGGATACTCCTCCTGTTACAGGAAAATCTTATTCCTATTTCATAAAGCAAAAGGATTTGATATTCTGCCAAGTGCTATACATGAAGTGTAATGGTGGAGCCAGAAAATGAAGGCACAACTTGTGAATTGCCATGTGAATTGCCCAAAGAGAATACTATACTTTTTTTTTGTTTTTATGAAGGTAGAGAGCAAATCAATGAATTAAACAAACTTTATATACCACTAGGGTACCTTCATTCCAATATTAAGAATTTTTAAAGTGTGCCTTAAAATAATAAAAGAATTTAGGCAAAACCATAGTTTGATGTATCAAACCAATTCCATATACATGCCATGTATAGATGTATATGTGTGTGTGTGTGGTAGAACATATTATTTTAACTGGAAGGAAGCTCATAAAAAGAAAAGCTTTTGGGGTTGGCTCAAACTTTGAGTGCACTTTAACATGCTGATTGTACTTTATGAAGAAATGTCAAATGTATCCCATATGTTGCAAATGTTTAAGAATGGGCTCAGGATGAGCTTTTGTCTGCCTGAGACATGCAAGGATTTAAAAAATATCTTTCTTCAGCAGCACCAATATTTATTTTTGTGTGCAAGTTTTGCAGTTTGAATGCTGGATTTGAGTTTCCACATAGCTGTCAAAAAAGTGAAAAAACCAAAACCTTTAATAAGGCTAACAACAGAATCTGGTTTCAAGACTATTTCCCACAATTCAAACTTTTTTTTGTCAGAATAATTTTTCTTAGAACAGTTGACATATCATTATTGTTTTCCTTGTTTTAGAATATTGGCCTCCCAGAATTGTCCAATCCATCCTTGAACTAAAAAAACCCAATGTCATCAGAAGTCTGGCTTCTTTTTTAGTAACTATAATGTTCTTTTCCCCTTTCTACCACCACTATTGTGTTAAGTGACTGCAGGCTTCTGGGATGTGAATAGAAATATACCTAAAATATCTGCCATAACTACCTGATTGTTCCCCAGCTGTGTGAGATCAATATGACTAGGTGCAAGTTAAGTGGTGAACTCCCTTATTATCCTCAGTGGTCCAATTCCATGCTTCTGCTCTGTCTTTGAAAGTGATTTCTTTTGCTGGATTTTTCTTCTGTCATCTTGTCTTCATTTTCTGATCAGCCTTCTCTGTCATATTCAGTGAAATTTTTTTATTGATTACTACAGTGTCATATCCCATAATTAGTTAGTCTTTCTTAAGTGACTTTATAAAATGCTTTCATAACATGACACATGGCTTCTTGATATCAATGGGACTTCAAGAGTGACATAGTTTTACTCAAAACTCGAAAATGGCCTGAGGAGTTTAGATACTGATTTTCTATTTAAGGACTGCTTTCTCAAATGGAAATTAAAAAAAACCCAACAAAACAAAAAACTACTAAAACAAAACCAAACAACCAAACAAAAGAAAAAGTCCAATCCTTACAAGTAGCTGCTTTTCCTGAACAAAGAAACGTATGAAATAAAACCCCAAACCACCTCCAAACAGTAAATAAGTTAACAAACCATGAAAAATGTATTATTCCTACTTCATTTTTTCTAAATTTGTTAACTAAAGAAGTCACAGGGAGGGCTCACTGCACACTTTTTAATGTTTTAGCAGCAGATGGTTGATATTTTGTTGACAAGAAGCCCAATTGTCCGCATTTTAACTTTTCAATAGCTCCACAGAAGTACATAATCATTGTCTTTAAATGAATTAGGGCCGAAAAACAGCACATATCTGTGAAACACCAGATCAGAATCCATGCTTTTGGTGCAAGTTAGGGACAGGAACTGCATTTTTAAAAGTTTTTAACTGAATTTTCAAATGCTTCTTCAGAACATCTGTGAAGCAGCTCAGTCATATGAGAAATTCAGTCATGAAGTAACAGATAGAAATACTCTGAACTACAGACATTTCATTGTGATTAAGAAGAAATTCCCATGGCAAAGGATTATGAACACAGAAACAGAAAGATCGTTTAGGAGTACAATGTGAGCTAATGGTCAGATTGCAAGGTATAAGTATCAACATTTTTAAGTCTCCCTTTTCATTGATTCTATAGTTCACAATCTCTCTGTGATGCTTCTTGCTTTTTTGGAAAATTATTAAAGCTTTATGATGAATAATTCAAGGAGTGCAAGCAAAAAACTGTGGTAAAGCATCCATTTTTTCTGACTTATTTATGGGAGCTTCAGCAGGTGCAAGGTCACCCATCTGGAGGTCTCCATTATTTTATATAGGGAATATAGGTATTTACATTTGAACTGCCTTGGTAGGTGTTTAAAATCAGAGTGCATACCAGGTACCTAAGTCAGAATTTATTTCATGAGCTCAGCTCAAGACTGTGTGTGTGCTGTCCTCTTCCTCTCTGGCACAGGTTTTCCCCACACAGCTGCAGTGGTACCACAATGGCTTGCAGCAGTCCCTGCTCTACTATTGCTGGTCTCTTTGGACAGGCTGGCATTGGGGGTATAGGCTGGTACCCGATACTGACCATTAGAGTTCATCTTACACATGCTATATAGTATGCCTGAAGCAGGGACCTTGGTTACTGAGTTTTCACACTGGATTTCTAAATCTCTCCTTACATTCCCAGGACCTTGATTCCTGTTATGGACTATGGGAGCTGAGCTGTATTCCTGACAATAGCAGTATCTGTTGTTCCTCTATTTTCGTTTTCAGACCTTACTGTGCTATATGTTATTGTTTAATTGCCCATTCCACAGTGTAACATGATTTTTTTAAATTAGCTTGACATTTTATTTGCTTCTTTTACAGCTCATCTCAGTTGTTAATGAGCCCTTTGCCAAGTATCTTTTGTACAGATCATTATAGACCTTTAGTACAGTCATTTGAAAGATAATACCAATAAACAGAAAAATTGCTCAGCAGAAGGAATGTAAGTGTTTTATGTTCCCAATTTTTAGTTTGCAAAGGTTAGTCAATATTCTGTAAAAGGAAGCTTTTTTATATTTTTAAATGTAACATTAACCAATTAATTTCATTTGTTCAAATGGGCATTAGGAGTTGTCCAGATGCCAAGCCTGCATCGTTCCAGCCCTGTGCAGATACAGCTGCTGGCTAGTCCTCTCTCGATCACAAGCAGGTATCTTTTGATGGGCTAGAAATCACATAAGTCTTGTCAACTGAGGGGTATCACAAGGAGAGTAGGCTCAAATCTCGGCAAAGATTTGAGCCTACCCAGGCACATGCTGAGATCACAGAATCACAGAATAAGCAGAGTTGGAAAGCACCCACAAGGATCATGAGTCCAGCTCCTGGCCCTGCACAGGACACCCCAGAGAGTCACACCCTGTGACTGAGAGCATTGCCCAAACACCTCTTGAACTCTGTCAGGCTTGGCGCTGTGACCTGGGGAGCCTGTTCCAGTGCCTGTTCAGTTCTTCTCTGGGTGAAGAACCATTTCCTGATATCCAACTTAAACTGCCCCAACACAACTTCAGACCATTCCCCCAGGTCCAGTCACTGGTCACCACAGAAAGGAGATCACTGCCTGCCCCTCCTCTTCCCCTCACAAGGAAGTTCTAACTGCAATGAGTTCTCCCCGTGGTCTCTTCTTCTCCAGGCTGAACAGACCAAGTGACCTTAACCCTCCTCATGCAGCTTCTCCTCCCGACCTTTCACCATCTTTGTTGCCCTCCTTTGGACACTCTCTCATGGCTCAATGTCTTTTTTCATACTCTGGCACCCAGAACTGCCCCCAGCACTGGAGGTGAGGCTGCCCCAGCTCAGAGCAGAGCAGGACAATCCCCTCCCTTGCCCAGCTGGCCATGCTGTGCCTGATGCCCCCCAGGACAGGGTTGGCCCTCCTGGCTGCCAGGGCACTGCTGACTCCTGTTCAACTTGCCAATGACCAGGACCCCCAGGTCCCTTTCACTGGGCTGCTCTCCAGCCTCTCATTCCCCAGTCTATAAACACAACCAGGGTTGCCCCATCCCAGGCGCTGAATCAGGCACTTTCCTTTGTTGCCAAACTATTGGTGATCGCCCAGTCTTCTGATTTATTTGGGGTATCTCTGCAGGGCCTCCCTGCCTTTGAGGGAGTTGACAGCTCCTCCCAGTTTAACACATCTGACCCAGAGGTGGTTACAGAAGTTACCTTACTAACAAATTCTGCTCCTGAGAGTAGGAAAATATTGAGTTTCTTATAGGACTTTTTTTTTAAATTTTAAAGTTTTTGGATTATTTTTTCCTAGATACTCTTAGAGCCTGGATAACAGTAGATGTAAATAAACAAAGCCCTGTCTGCTTTTTCCTCCTCTAACAGCACCCTTATATGAGTACACACCAAAGACAAAAGTGATTGAGCTGCTAAGTCTGTAAAGGAGGATTCATAATTTCAGGAGAAATGGGTGTTAATTGTTGAAAGCTTGTGCAAGGTCATAAGTGCAAATGTCCAGGCCAGTGTCAATTTGACTGTAATTTCTAGAGCCCCAAGGCTGTGAACATACATCTGAGACCTCTTGTGAATGTTGATAAGAACAACTACTAAAATGGCTTTTAGTATGCAAGGAGGCAAGAGCTTAAATTGAAAAATTGTAACCCTTCAAGGTGCTGGAAAATTGCTTGTAAAAGACTGAGAACTGTGGTGGGATGGTTCTCCATTGGTAAAAAGGTGTCACTTTGGGATAAAGTTTGGGTAACCAAACTGTAGCATGAATGCATTAAATTGTACACTGACCATAAGGCAAACACCCAAAGACTAACACAACTCTGACTATGAGAAATGCTGACTTGTAAGAGTATAAGTATAAACAGACTGGCTGTTCTGTAGAAAAGCAAAGGATGCCAGCATTGCAGATCAGAAGCCACAGAACATGGGTGTGTAAAGTGTGCCTTGTGTGAAGCAGCAGTCAAAAGAATTTTTTTCTTTTTGTATATAGAAGAATGATCAAAAATAGCAAAATCATAGCCACTTATAGGCCATGACTAAGTCTAAACCAGCATAATTCTCTGTGCAATACTAAGAGCTGTTATAAAGTTAAAATAAAGATATTAAAAGTCTCACAATGTTAAAAATGGTGGTTAAGAAAAGAGTCATGGCAAGCAGTCCCAGCTGTCTGTTGCGGTAGAGCACCAGAACTCTCAAATGCAAGGTTTTCTCCTGCATTACCCTTGAAATAAAACAGGGTTTCAGAGGGGGTAACTTGGCATTGTCAAGGCCTGTATAACATTTAAATAAAACAGTGCCTGTAGTAGCACATAGTGCACAATTTTAAGAAAAAGATTTTTTTCACCCAAGAAAGCTGAAAAGACAATAAGTAAAAGTCACAACTTTTCAATAAATGAAATAATGCTACATGGAGTTACAGAATATTCTGGTTAAAGGCATACTGGCCTGGCTTTAAATTATTAGATGTTCTCATCTGAAAATGTGTTCTTGGGAACAATAATATTGGTTCATCTGCCACTGATTTTAATAGTATTATCCCTATTAAGTAGAATAGCTGGTTCTATTGGCTTCAACAGTCCTAGGAACATAACCAACCATTCAAATGCTTAATGGCCCAGCAGAGTTAGAATTGTTATGTTTTGTAGGTATGTGCACAGCTAATGGTAAAACTGATGGGATAATGAATGCCCTGATGCTAACAGTAACAGT
Organism: Leptocoma aspasia; assembly: GCA_013399835.1. Lineage (NCBI taxonomy): Eukaryota > Metazoa > Chordata > Aves > Passeriformes > Nectariniidae > Leptocoma > Leptocoma aspasia. The sequence goes on along the minus strand of VXAX01003968.1, from coordinate 185,678 downwards.
CACCAAACACCCCTTTTACATGAGTTCTGCACAACATTAAATAAAGAATGGTCTATAAAGAAAACAAGAAAAAATTGCCTAATTTACAAGTAAATTTGCACCTTCTCCATCACAAACAACTCATTAAGATGAAATAATAATGCCACTTAGCAATCCCATTATTGTAATTCTCATTGGTACATGAAACTTGTTAGTATATATTAGGATTGCAGATCTGATACAATCTCTGTCACAAATGTAGAGGTTTTAAAGAAATATCACTAAATATTCTTAAGGACAGAAAAATAAAAAAGACCTAGAACTGTAAAGTCCCTTACAGGGAGAGAGTTAAATTAAAAGAATTTTACAATCATTCCAAATAATTAAAATTCCAGGAAATTTAGAGATAAGTCTATATTTAAAAAAATAACCATCAAGCATTTAACAGTATGAAAATGCAGAGGTAGTGCTTCTGTACAAAATTGTCTTTGTCCCAGAGTGACACCATGGTGGATGAAAATGAGAGAATAAACCAACTGCTCCTTCAAAAGAAACAGCTAGTATGCCGTTAAAAATTAGCTTAATTTAAACCTAATTATTGTGGGGAGTTTCACTGCAGTGAATTAATGACATAATTTACTTTCTGAAAAACATTACAGGTCCTTAGTTCTGTAGTTCAAACAACTATTGAACTTGTTTTCAGTTCTGTAATAAAAAGTTTTGCTTGAATGTGGATTGTAGTTTTGATATTATTGTTCCCCTGACAGAAGCTTTTAACAGAAAGAGAAGTGAAACAGTGCTGGTTTGTGAAAGGGTGTGATGCATGCAGTCAGATCCTCACCAGGAGCAGACTGTGAACTAGATCCCTTGCTTTCAATAGGTCTACAACAGCTGATGATACAGAAGTATTACACACTTTGAAGGATTTTTGCAAAACATAAATTGCCTTTTACTAGTGCTCAGGGACTTTCAAGAAAAGGAGAAGCAAGCTGGAGAAACTGAGACCATGGTTCTACAATACAGTAAATCATGCTCGATGTCTTCACAAACCAGATTAAAATAGGTGTAACTATAAGAAAGAAATGGATAAACCAATATAAACTCAATTTACTGGTTCTATTTTGTTCAAAAATTTGTGAGGGACCATTCTACTATAAGTAGTTTCTGTGCTGGATCATATATCATCTGTTTGAAATACTATGCCCCTTCAGGTATTTGCTCTATCATGCCCAGCAAGAAAAAAAGTTTAACTATAGCATGATCTCTGTATCAGATATCCTGGGCTAATTCAACAGCAAAGAAGTGATGTGACCAAGATGGATCCCAACCACATTTCTATTGCTGAATGCACAGACGTAGTTTAAGGATAACAGACCCATTGCTGAAAACTCGAGGTGAGATGGGAATTCCTCAGGATGTCAAATGGGAAGTGTAGCAGTCACCTGATCCAGAAAATGCGCATGTAGCAAAGTAGGGTTTCTGCACTGCTCACTGAGTCAGGATCAGGAGAGCCGTGTTATGCTCAAAACTGTTTGTCAGGAGGCTTCGATCCCCGTCAGCTCTAAGGCAGAATCTGAAGTGATTCTGCATTGTATTTTGTTGTATTTTGCAGTGTTCCTCATGCAAAACATGCCAAGCTGTGGCTGTCTGCAGCCAGCAGCCTTGCTGAAAGGCTTTGAAACGTTGAAGAGGATCCTGCAGATAATGCTGCAACTCATGTTTGGTCCACAGTCAAAAAATGAAAACACAATAGAAACCAGAACCTTTGAAGATGAGAATTAAATGCAACATGGGTCTAAGGAAATAATCCAATACATAATTAATAGCAACTTGCCAAGTGGTGTTTTTAATTATGATCATTTTATTCTGTGTTAAAGTAGCACTAGAGGCCAAATGATGCAGTCAGTCCTGATGCTCTTTCCCTCCCATTAGATGGCATAGAACATTTTCCAGGTGCATTTTCTAGCTAAGATGAAGTAAAAAAGCAGTCTAAAAGGAATATAGCTATTCCAGTATTTAAGTCCACAGCTCTGCAGAGTTCTCTGTGTTGAAGAGCACTTCACTGATAGGAAATGTCTTCCAAGTTCAGAACCAAGCTGAGTGACATTTCTGGAATATATTCTCAGCGCTCATGCAGTATTTCTTTATTCAAGTTTCAAAAGAATGTTTGACTTTTACTGTGAAACCATAAATCACTACCATTTTTGGCATCTCAGATGTTTTCCTCAGTTAAACACAATGAGTTTCCTCCAAGGGAAGAAGGACCAGTGCAAATAGTGTCTAAAATGTGTTACTAATTTATTGGAAAGTCCTGTAGGATAGAATTAATTCAAATGTTTTACACATTTGAATTAATTCTATCCTACAGAACACATACATCTTTTGGTAATACAGGTACTTTGAGATCCCTGCACATTATGCATGTATTTTTGACCAAATATTCTTCCTAGAGATGGCAGATACATTTTAGCTGTAGCGCTTGTGAATAATGGCCCAGAGTTTTGTTGTCCTTGTTCATTGGTCTGTTAGGAACTATTTGTTATTGTACAGAAAACTAAGAGCTTTTCTCACCCTTTTCTTTCACTGCAAATGTATGTAAAAGAAAAACATAAGAAAGAAACATTTACAAGGAAAAGTAGTATTTGCTGTGACATAAATTGCCTTGGCAGACTTATTTTGGTGGCAATTATATAGAAAAAATGTCTACACAGACTTTTTGCATTACTGCCTGTAAATATTACAGTTTTCTATTAATGTGCATTACTAGAGCTACTAGCTTGGCAGTTCTTTGGCACACTTTGGTGACAACTGCTTTAAGGAAAAAAAAAAAACAAACCAAAACTACTTGTTTCTATCTGACTAGCATCAAAAAAGCATCATCTACACTGTTCACTGAGTTATGGCAGACTGTGACTTTTCCTGGCAGTGGTTGTTCTGCAGCCTCTTATCCATGCCATGACTTGTTATCTCTTGGGGTGTGCTATTCCAGAGGACAACTTCAGTTTTTAGCTTTGTCCTAAGTGCCAAGGAGACTGATGGTTTTCTGCAAGTACTTTATCAACTCAGTTCCTATTGATTTTAGAGAATACTGTAACTAGAGCTATGGAATGTGACCACCATTCTGCTATAAATTTATGAGTGTGATTTTCTACTTCCTCCAGAGAGAAAAAGCGATGAGGAATTCTTGTTTCTTTGTTTATATCAGGGTTAATGAAAAGGTACACTTGGGAAGTGTCTTGACTAGTATATTTCAGACCATACTATAGCCTTGTATAATAGCAGTTCCTTTTTAGTTGGCAGGTTTTGAAACATTTGTGAAAGCCAATGTGATGGATTAATACAAAAGGAATTTATGCACAATTTTTCTATCATAATAAATATGCTAAAGGAAACTAAGACTTAATATCATCCTTATTTCATTCCATCTAGCAATGATGGAAAGGGACTGCAAAAGGTAATGGTTAAGGTCATCCAGGATCCTTGATTTGGGCTGCCGTGTGTTTCATCAGACATGGATACTTCTCTGACCTTAACATTTGAGACAGATGAATTTTTGGCATATGCAACTCATGTTTTTAAATCCCTACTGGAGCAGGAGCCAGGATTTTTTTCCTTTGAAAAAAACCCAACATAAAACCTCAGGAGGGGCATCTTCCAGCTCTGCTAGCTGCAAGTAGTTTGCAAAGGATCTGCAGTGGTTATCAGTCAGCAGTCAAGGTGTGCAAAGACAAGTGAGAAAGGACTGTCAGGCACACTGTCTGAGCCTGTAAAGACAGAGGAAGGGGAATATAAACAAAGTGAACATCAAGATTTTTTGGGAGAATTAGGAGACCTGGAATTTCTCTGAAGAAGATGAGACACTTCTAGGCACAAGCAACTCTAGGTTCTGAGGAGTCAGCTTGTTGTATGGGCAGACCTTCCTCTTTCTTGTTGTGCTGCCAGGAACAAGACTGCCATGTTCTCTCTTCAAACTCAGGCCCTTGCCTTTCTGCTGCATCCCATAGTGTCCTCTCACCCTTCTCCTCTATGCCTCTCTTTCCTTTTGGAAATGCTATGAACTATTTCTAACAAGGCTGAATGAAAAAAGTAATTTAATATGGCTGAATGATCTATTAATGGATCTATTCATATGCAATTGTCTCATAGCAACATTTTGAGGATCACAAGACATTTGTTAAGTGATTTTGGACCACTTGATGAAAGATATTTTTCTAAGCATTATTATTATTTTCGTGTAAATGTATCATGTATTTAATGTTAGAAATGCTCATTCTTCATAGTTTGTCATTGCGTAATTTTTATTTTAAAATATATAAATATTCTATCTAGTGTTTGTACATACACATATATTATATACATATATATATGTATACACATATATTACATTTAAAAGCTGTTGATTTCCTATGGGCCAAAAAAGGATTAAAACAAAACTTTGGAACAAGTTGAGATGTTGATCTTGCTGAATAGTGTTCATATGCTTTAGGAAAAGAATGACGGAATCTCTACTCTGAAACCTCAAATGTGCTTCTTATGGTAATCCTTTAATGTCAGAAAGAGGGAAGTGGTTCAGAATAAAACCAATTAAACTTTATCCAGAAAAGATACAGTCTTGTGATCAAGGTGTTGTAAAGCATTGCATTTGGAACAAATCTGGCCTCTGCTGCAGGGAATTTGCCATTAGCACCTTTTGCACAGTCATTCCCTGAACCATTAAAGATGTGAGGTTTAATCCTGATGCTAAAGAACCATTTGAGGTCAGTATTCGGATGTGAAAGTTTGTTTTTGTACATCTATTAAAAATGAAATAGTTTTACAGCATAGCTTATGAGGGCTTGAGATGTGCTACAAGTTTTCTGACATGTAGCAAACCACAAAACATCCATTTAATTTGTGAACATTGATGATGTGGTGGAAAATGGCATTGCTTCTTTGATGTTTGTGGAGTCGCGCCAATTTACACCAGCTCAGGAATTTGGTCTATTGTTCCTGCAAACATCCTATGACATTTTAAATTATCAAGATGATCATCTTGCAAAGACAACCAAAGTATTAGAATAACAGTTCCCTGGCAAATACTCCTGGGAGACTTAACTTATTAAAAAAATAAATTACATATGTTCTTTTTATATTAATAAAAACTTCTTTCATAAGAACTCATGACTTACTAGGAGGCTGAAGCTGTGATTTCCTAGCTGTGGATGCAACTTTGTGAATCAGAAAGGCAGATATCTCACTGAAGCAACTGATGTTTGCTCAGACTTGTAGGGCATAAAGATTTCATGTCCTCAAGTAAAGGCATCCAGGAGCCGATCTCCTGTTTTTCAGTTTCTTTTTAGGAGTTTCTCCCTGTTGTTTCCATCTTGTCTTTGTCATCAAGAGTGCATGTAAAAACCCATATGAGAAGAAAGGCAGCAAATATCTTGTCTTGCCTTTTCTATCTCTATTTTTATAGAATTAAGCGTTTTTTACCCTGATGTTGTGTTTGATCCTGGAGCTGATTTAAAGCAAACCAACAGAAAATGGGCATTTCATTTAGAGGAGCGGAAAAGGTGTCAAAAGGTGCAGCTATATTCTACAGAATGTATTTGACCTATCTCTTTGTTTGACTCTCCTCTTGCCCTGTTTTCTAAAACCTCTTGGTTTTTTCATTTTAGAGGAGTATGACACTGAGGTTTGTAATGGAGTTGTGGAGATTTAATAGTAAACAGCTCCCCCAACCACAAGTCAAATTCGGTGGGATGAAGCAATGCTGCGAAAATCTCTCTCACGTCCCCTGGGACCAAAACATTTGTGGAGAACGTTGTACGAAGGAGCCCCACAAAATAGGGGTCCTCCCTCCCACATTCCTTCTGATTTTTACAGAGCTCTTTGATGTTATTGTATGAGAAGGGCACCCACTTTGCCTTTCTTGCCCTACCGCTATATGAAACAGGCGCGGCAAACACCTCTTCCCCCATCTCTGCATCCTCGTTGTCTTCCCCCTCCTCCCCCCCGGAACAAAATGGCCGCCGGAAGGGGAGGCGCGGGAAACAGGAGGCGGGCAGTTCCCACGGTCCTGATGGGTGGGGCCCATGGGCGTGGAGGAGGGGAGGGCGGTGGGAGGAGCTGTGGGAGGAGTTGGTCCCGAAGGGGGTGGGAAACTGGGCTGGGTCATGGCATGGGAAGAGGAAGAGGAGGAGCTTGATGAGAGGAAAGGGTTGGTAGGGTAGGAAGGACCAGGGAACAGGAAGGGGTTGGTTTCAGGGGAGGAAATTCTGGGTTTCAGGCTCGGGGGAAGGGGAGGAGCCATCACGTGGGGCCACGCCACGTGGCACCCACCATTTTG
>VXAX01003968.1:166113-178569 GCA_013399835.1 Leptocoma aspasia | reverse complement strand
AGAGGGAAAGACCAGACAGGAGGCAGAAGTAGGGAGAAGGGTTTAATCCGGGTAGGGGTGCCCACTGACTGGCACCGAACATAGAGGTAACACAGCTTATAAGGAGATACAAACAACCAATCAGGGTTCAGTATGGGAGGGAACCTGGGTGCGGTCACAGGGATACAGGGTCCAATCCTGTTTCAACAGGGGTGCATTCATAACATTCTGTCCTATAGGAGGGTCAACTTGGAGAAGACAGACACAGAAGGTTCGAGAAAACTGGGAGGAGGAAGGGAGATTGACAACTTTCATGAGGGGAGAGGGCTGACCCAGGGGGGCAGATTGACAGGGATTCAAAAGAGAAAAACAACTCCTTAAATGGGCAGGACTCGCCCAACAGGGCAGGATCAGGGAGATGGACAGCTCCAAAAGGCGGGAAACTGGGAGCTAAAGGCAGGAAAGTGTGAGGAAGAAGGGGGCACAAAATGGAGGGCATAGGAAAACTTATAAGGGCAACACCACAAATTACTAGGTATAATTGGGTTTCATGGGTGGTATGTAAAGGAATACAAAGGTATTGTTTTAGATTTGTGTACAAATACCATTTATTTATCCTAACATGCCAAATAGGTTTATATGTAGATCCAGTATATACTTGGTAGATCACAGAGGTGAGCTTGAATAGGACAAGGAGAAACTCTTTCTCACACCTTGTAATGATATTCTAACTTTGGAAAGAGTCCTGAACAAGCCAGTTGTGGCAGGAAAACTAGAGTCATAGGAAAAAATCTGAAGTTTTACTTTGCAGCCTGAGGTGCCTGCCAGGTGCAACTTCTTAAAGCATAAAGCTGCAATAGTTATTTTAGGTTTAAGAGAACTGGATGTAGCTTACTGAGCATGAAGCCCTTCAGCACATGCTTCATGTTGGGGCATGATACTCACCCTGTTGGACTATAAAGTCAATAAGGCATCATTTCTCACCCTGTGACTATGTTTTCCTTGTTCTTAGGCACCACTAATGACTGTACAACACAGAAATTATTACAAATATTTCAGATAAGGTTATTCAACTTTATTATGATGCACAACCTTCTGTTGCTAAACAAGAGAAAGTTTTAGCTTCAACCAGCTAAACCCATGGTTTTTATCGTCGTGGTCCATGCATTGAAGAAAGGACTCTTGACAATAAATTCAGAAGGCTAAAATGATTTATTAAAATGACTCCATAATTCTAATATATTTCTATATCTGCTCAGCAGAGAGCATTCCATGCTCCTGCTGCTGCTTCGTCCAGGAAAATGTGTCCGAATAGTTTACAATATCAGAAAGATAAAGTAATTTCAGTTCAGTCTCCTCATAGGTAGGAGGAGGCCAACCAATTCCATGTCCTTGAAGAACAGACACAGATATTTTGTTTACAGAAAGCTTATACAGAGTGAAAGACAGCAAAAGGATGTTCTCCCATGGGAAAATGATCAGAAGGCTTACACACAGAGAAACTTATAATATGTTCATAGCAACAGTTTTCAGTCTTATTCACAGATCATTAATATAGTGCAAATACAAATGTTGCAACTTTAGTGTGAATGTGGGATTCCCTTGAAGTCATAGCTACACTTACAACTCATGTAAGCTTCTTTTGGTTATGTTGCATTCACTTATTCTCATACAGACATAAAACAAAAAGTGCAGTAAGCCAGTTTCCATGATAAGATTAATTGTGGTTGGCCATCTGTATAGTGATGAAAATTGATACAGTAAGTCTTAAAACTAAGGGAGAGATGCGCGAACTATTTCTGACAAAAAAAAGAGTAAAAAGTAGTAATTCTTAATAAGCAAAATTCTGCAGTAATGCTCTTAGTGATATTTTTCTTTGAAAAAGGAAATATATGACAGTTATAAAAATATTTAAATGTCAGTTTCTGGATTTCATACAGAAATTAATTTGTAATATTTGAGCATCCATGTTCTTGGTGTGATTAAATGTATATTGGTGACAGAAATACATTCTCTGCCCCCTTCTCACTTGTCACTGCTGTGTCAATATTGTGACATATAGGATTACAGAGTCACAGAAACTTTTAAATCATGAAGGACTTCTGTAGATCATTTGGTGCAAGCCCTTGCACTCAAATCAGTCATTACTCCAAAATGAGATTTTACCAGGCTGTTTTGAGAGATATTGGCACTCCCTGTGCTGCATGAAAGAACTCTGCTATGCAGCCAGTGACTGCACACAGTAGCCAAAACTGTCTTTGAAAACAAGTCTGATTCAGTGGTCTCTCATTTAGCAGGGCTTATAATGAGGAAACAATCAATGTAAACCAAAGCATTCTTGGCATAGGATTTAGATTATGTTGAATCAGGTTTAGAAGAAAACTGTATTGGGAGACGTGAAGGGTGTCAGGAAAAGTAATAATCCCTGCTTTAAGTCCTTCTGGAAATTCTTGGAGAGAGTATGCTTTAAATGTCTGTCTGTAGGCCAGCAAAGGCAATTATATACACTTTAGGGAACTGGTGATGTATATGACTACTTTCTGTTGAAAACCCTGCTGCCCCAAGGGGCTCCTCCAGCAAGCAGCCCAGCTCTCAGAAAGAGACTTGAAGCATAAATCACTAACCTTGAGTGAACAGCACACCGTCCAGGCAATAAAATCCAGCTATAAACACAGGGAAAGGCCACATCTTTGATAGCTTCCTGAAAGGATTGCAAGTTTCTTTTTTAAGTCTTGCTCTCACTTATGCATCTCAGAAAGCTAAGGTGCAGGTTACTGTGACTTTCACTTTTAACATGTTTACCCTTGTGACTCTTATTTTGCTGTGGTTATTTACTCACTTTTTCCCCCTCCACTCTTCACATGCTTATTCCCTTCTTCAGCTGCTTAGTCACATGAGCTACACGATGGGAAGCAACCATGCAACCCATGTGATTTTTATTTCAGTCTAATTTCTTCTTCATGGACTCAAGGAATTATTATGAAAGACTTTAGTTTTATTCACAGAAAGATTATTATTTTCTTATTTTGCATTCTTTGTCTTCTCTCATCTATTCACATATTTCATCCCCCCTAATTATTTTTTTTAATCAGAAAAGATTTGGCTGTTGTAGGTCTTTTATGCCTTTTCTTTATGTGTCTATATCAGATCATTTGTTAAAGGAAAAATGTTTGGCTAAATAAGAATAATGTTGTAATAAGGGTGGAGTACATTTCTTGTTTTTAAAAGTTCCTTCCAAAATTTTCATCTTCATTTTTTTCTGCAAATGTTTAGCCAAAGAAATAAAATAAACAGAAAATCACAGAGGGTAAAATTGGTGTAAAACACCAGTAACTTTTTTTCTTTGCTAGATAATGACTGACTCTTAACTGAATTTAAAAACCAGGTCTCTTCAGTGTCTGCTATTTATAAACCTGTCTTGTTTTTCTCTTTTTTCCTTAAGATTTAAGACCAAAGTACAGTCAGAAAACAAATCCAAAGAAGGCCAGATCCTTGAGGGTGTTGTGTTGTCTGCACGCCACTTTCTCTGTGTCCACGCCAATAGTTACACGTGATCTTAAGGTCACCTTAAAGCCTGGATTTACTAAAAATCTGTAAATCAAAACCTATATAGCTCTCCTCAGCAGTCCACTCCGTACAGATCTGCAGGCTCTGTGGCAACCAGGCAGCAACAGGTTTGCATTCAGTTCCTCTGGAAAGCGTGAACCTGTACAGTTACGGAGCACCACAAGTTCATTCACAGCAAGTCTACCTCTGCTGTTAGATAAGCCAAGACAGATTGGAAGACCACAAAGAGTTTCATAGGAGGCCTGAGTGAGGGAATTTTGGAGATGCCTTATTACTGTGCTCTAAAGAGAATCAGGATGTGGTTGACCTTGGTGAAACTTGGGGATTTATCAGGGAAAGGAAGCCATTTGTTTGGGCTAATTACCCTGGGTTCAACCTTGTTGCTAGTTCTCAGTGACAAAATCCCCCTGGATTTTTACTCAATGTTCAGAGGAGACTTTGCTGCAAGGCAAAACTTTCAATGGTCCACAGTGTGCCATCTTTTCTTCCATCAGCTGTGTATCAAAGAAAAGGAGAGTGAAATAGTCAAACAGGGACTCTGGTGCAGTCACCTCTGAAATACGCTAGTTTGTGACTTTAAATGTTGGCCTCATGAGGCCATTGCTAGTTGGGGAGCTTTTCTTAGGAATGTTTACTGAAAGAGCACATTTTAAAGTAACAGGGAGGAATACTTGCCAAGTGGAAGCATTCTTGTGACCCATATCTTGTGACTAATGCATCCAATCAAAGCAGTTCTGTTTCCCAGCCTAGGGTAATTAAAACAGATGCTCTTGAATAAACTACAGAATATTGCAAAACAATTCTCCTGTTTAATTAAAATGATAAACACTTTCTCTTAATACAAAATTCACCAACAAGAAAAGATTGGGATTTCACTGCTGAATTATTTGCTGTGAAATATTTACTGTATTTCATATTGCAAGGTGGTCATTTGTGATACTGCCATGTTATTTTAGAACTAACTTAAAAGCTTTAAGGAACATAAAAGCTAATAAAATAAAGGAACATCTGTCTTCACTACTTGTCAATTTGTCTGCTAGACCTAGGTAACCAATTAGATCCACATTGTTGAAATTATTTTTCAAATGTAAAAGGGTAAACCTGAAAGGTCTTTAAACTCAAGAACAAGGAGAGATGTTGGGACAATTTTTGAGGGATAACTATTGGCTATATTTTGCATAGCAATTTAATAAATATGTATAAGAAGATCAGATTACCTAAATCTTTTCTGAAGTCATAATCTGGCTCTAGCAGAATATTCAATGAACAGAAATTCAAGCTAATTGATCTAAGTCCATTGATATAGTTAAACAAAAACTTGCACAATCTTGGGGATTTACTTGATTGTTTATTTATAGTATATAGTATATTTATAGACATAAATAATGTGGTTGGTTCTTTTTTCCAGTGTCAGACGCAGAGGGTTTAATTTCCATTAAATACAATGCAGTGGAAGAAGGAAAATGTGAAATACCCCATGCTCTTCTAACCAGCCATAGTTGATTTTCTGTTGATGATTATTTTTATCAGTTAAAAAAATAGTAAACTGAATTAATCAATCTTTCGTGCTGCCTATTGCCAAAATGTAAATATTTTCAAATCACATTTAAATTTATATGCTTATTCTTTTACACATTTTGCTTTTATACAATAGCTTGATCACTTTGGCAGAATATATTGTAAGTATGTGGGGTAGTTAGATGTGCTTTAATAGATAAATTATGTGATATTGTTTCAGTTTCTTGGCTGAATAACTGTATCTTCTAGTTAGGCAGTCTTGAGAAAATAGATTAAGTTCATAAAAAGTTAGATATGGCAGTACCTTACTTGAAGATGATTGCAACAGAATATGCATCTGTCGACATTTATCCGTCTTGTTCCATCAATTCTTAATCCCTCTAGAGTATTTTCTTCCACTTTTAATTTCCCTCTGCCATATGTGCTCCATTCTTTGGCTGGCAATGCATTTGATCCAAATTTTCTAGGCCCAGTGTTCTCATTCTTCCAAATCATTGGAAACTAAACATGAAGAAAATTGTCTCTGACCCTGCCTGTTTTATGCCACAGTTTTCCCGAATCTGCACAAATATATCTGCCCCACTTCATTACCTCTCTAAGGACCTTTATACCACTTCATTGACTGCTTTACTGCCAATTTGGTTTGAGAGCTCCTTCCAAAAAAAAAAAAAAGCAGTGCTCCTTCCCATGATATTCAAGCAGTTACCATGCTTCATCCTTGTGACTCTTGGCCTGAAATTGTGCAAGGGAGGAGGGTGAATATGTAACATTCCAGGCCTTACAGGACTGAGGTGCTTCTAGTTGGGCAAAGAGGAGAGGAAGTTTAAATCCTAATGCATACCTAAAGGGTAAGGTGAAATTTTTGAGTCACGGATTTTGACTTATATCTGGATATCCTACCAAAGTCCAGCTTTGGGATGGAATAGTGTTTATTAGATAAGGCAGGCAATGAACAAGGATTGTCTGTTTAATTTTGAGTAAGTATGTTCTTGATGCATTGCTGTTAGTAAACATCTGACATGTAAGTGCAATTAGCCTGCAGGTATTCATGAACATCACTTTCCTCCTAGTTGTATGTGAATGTGAGTCAAAGATGTGAAGGTAGAGAAATGTTCAAGTAAATTCAGGGGTCATTTCTTCTATTCTCAGGATTTTTGACCTTGAGAGAAATTTAGAATTGTGAAGAAATGAAGTAGTGGCAGCTGGTCACTGGTCCCATTTCCACACAGCAGTGGACAGCTGTCTTTAAATACACATAAATATGCACACCACTTTCATTTTTAACAATTGCCTGCAGGTATTTGTTTTGAATCTATATATGTCTGGTACAAGCATGTGAAAAAAACTGCTGTGGGAAACCCTCTTATTCATTTAAGTTTAAAATCATGCTGTTTATAGCATTCATAACCTCTGAACTGTTGATTTACTCCAAATTAAGATGGAAGACTACTGTGCAAGTTTGTTTTTCTTATAAAACCATTATCTGCCTCATGAGCTGTCTCACTTTAGAATTCAGCAAGCAGAAGATATGAAATCTTACTCCCTGTCATTGAGTGGTAGTGATTTTCCCCCCACTTCCATTCCAGTCATGCCATACTTAAGTTAGGCAGATGTTTCCAGATTGGAATATCCTGACAGAGAATTAACAACATTGCTGACAAGGAACACTCAAAAATCATTAAAATTTACAACAAATTAAGGAAGTCAGTGCAACCAGTGAAAATTTCAATTTTATTTTAAAATGTAGGCACTAATTTCTTGTGACAGACATGGTAGTCAGAAGTAGCAAATTACCCCCTCAGGGCTACTTATCTGCAAAGTTCCTGTTCACTTAGAGAATTTCTTAGAGATGAGAAGGACTTTTGAAGATTTGTAAAACTTAACAGAAAGCTATGTACCATTTCCATATAGCTATTGGAAAATGATTCACATTTCAGACTTGTACAGTGGTGCAAAAAGAATCTACAACTGTGTATGCAACAAAGCTTATGTATTGCTTTTCTGAAAATTTCTTTAATGATATATTCTGGGACAGGTTGCTTTTAATGAATAATGACAGCTTTCAAAGTTTGGGCAGAAGTGAATTTAACGTTTCCCTAAGTAATGGAATTAGTATTAGAGATAGAAGGAGAACTGAGACTTGTGCTTAGGACTGAGGGGAAAACAAACTTCCCCAGTAAACAAAATACAAAGCATGCTGGAAGAGTCTCAAGCTCACAAAGGATTTTTCTGTTCTGAAAGAGCTAGCTCATTCTAGATGAGCATGTATATTGTAAGTAGCCTCTTGCAAAAGATCCCTCAAGATTAGGAATTAAGCCAGAAAATGCAAAGCAGTCCATCAGTCATCTTCCCAAATCAATGATATGGAGACCAAAAGACAGTATGAAAAGGAAGGAGTAAAGAACTTTCTTATCATGCAGAATGACATGTATGCCTGAAAGGAAAGAAAGTAGAGCCTTGCCAACTAGTGGCATAGATAAATAATTATATACTCAAGATGTGAAGAGAAATACTTCCATTTCACATTTGTTTATCAGTTCATATGCAATGTATGTATGTATCAGCTGTGCATAGCACAGCTGATCTTGGTCACCACTGTATTTGTACTGACAAAAAAAAGCTAAATTAAATAATTGCTAAAACATACCTTAAAATATATAATAAGATAAAAACCTACAGAATATATAGATCAGAAGTTTTTTAAGTCCTTGTGTTCAAGGGACTAATGTGAATTTCTTGGGCAGAAAATTGCATGTAAGAAATTAAATGGAAACTGGGGCAGACCTTTAAATGAGAATCTACCAGACACTGAAGACTGACATAATGATGTTGTTGAAAGAGGTTAATGAGTTGTAAAGATGAAGATTTGTATCTAGACCAAAACATATGAATACAAAGTGAGTTCCTAAGATCCTCAGAGAAAAACCTGAGGTTAAATTAGAGAGTCTAGATGATAGGCCAACATCATTTCACCATTGTAATATTATGAATGAACCTCCTCTTTCATTAAGCCAGACAAAAGTATCCACATCTGAAGAGCCTATATAAAAGCTAGTGACTAATGTCTAAATGTTAGATAATTACTTCATGTGTACGGAGAGAGAACTAGCCAGTGGAGTTAGTTGGAAGATGGTTGTGAGAAATATATGTTTTAGACATTCAAAAATGTTTGTTTATGTTGATGTAGTAATTGTTAAAGTGAACTTTAATCATCTTTCAGAATTTTCTAGAGAGATGATTTAGCAAGTATTGTTTACAGCCTCACCTCTAGCACAGGTATCACTGATAAGCCAACACAGGCATTTCAAAAAAAGCATCACAGGCCTTCTGCAAAAGAAAGCACATGCTTAAACTACAGATAGGGATTTTGATGGTGGCAGAATAGAGAGAGGGTGTCCATCTTGCATAAAACATAGGATGAACAGTGAAAGGATTCAGATTTTCTGAACATAACATCTAAAAGCACATGTGCCTTTATTTACCTTTTAACAACATTATTTTTCTTTGTTCTTTAGCAGTTTCAAATTATTTACATAGTTTGCTAAGAATAAGAGCTGTGTCTGGTACTGAGAGAGAGAACCAAGTATTTTAGAGTTTCCCTGACCCTCCATGCTGCTTTTTATTTTGAGCAAGAATTTATCTGTAATGTAAGAGGAGGGATAGTTCTGACCCATACTGTGACAGTCTCTGGAGAATAGTCAAATGACACGATAGATTTACTGCCAGCTGGAGACAGAAAGTCTAACTTTTATCATTGGACTTTTAAGTGCTTCCATAATTGCATGGGCAGTCTCTTTACCATTTGGACAGGTCACAAACCACTTGTGGGTTTTGCTAGTGAAACTCAATGCCAGCTGTAGCAGCTGTCTGGCTGCAGCATTGGGCTTTGACCTAAGCCTTCAAAATATATGTTGGAGTGCCATCAACCACTGCTGTTATCATAATATGGAAATTTTAGAGTGACTATGTTATTTATGAAATACCTGAGGTAGATGCTGAAGAAGTCTTTCCAAATAAGGGAGTCTTCCTGAAGAAACCTTGATGACGGATACTCTTTCTGAGGGAAAATCATGTTAACTCCAGAATTAAGGTAAATAATTTAAAAACGCTTCAATTGGATTAAGTTTGGGAGATTTAGGAGCAAAGGACCAGAAAAATTGCTGGGAATGGATATATGGCTAAAGACAAACATCACTGTATCTGTCAAGAAAGAAAGAAAATCCTGGTAGCATTATCAAAAGCTCAGCCTGTTAATCCTTGCATAAATCTTTGGCTTGGGTCAGTTTTCAGTGGCTGAACAGAGAGGGTACTGCATGGCCAGAAATGGACACTGAGGAACCACCATGGCTATTGGTGAAAAGCAGAGACAGATGGCAATATAGGCAAGTTTCCTGAAGGATGCCAAGTCTTGAGTATAAATTTATTTACTTTCACCTATATTTCCCAACTGCAGCTGAGCTGACCTCTATTAGAACCTGTGAAGAAGACATAAAGTATATAATTAAGGGGAGGTTAGGAGATTTGGCTGAAACTTTTCTGAAATGCAAAAGATGGGAGGAAAATACTCATTTTTACTTAATCCAGCCAGCATGGAATAGCATTAGAGAACTTTGATTCCAGCAAGCACTGCAAAATCCAAAGCTGCAAGTGTCATTCCAAAGAGAGAACTGGACTCAAGAACTTGTTTATGCCATCATTTCCAGTGTCTGGCAGCACATTTCAGCTTTTACCCTAAAACAAATGCAAATTTAGTTATTTAGAAGTATACATCATTAATGTAAACAAAAAGCAGCTGGATAATTTTAGGTGCTCAAAATGGTGTTATCTGGGTGATTCAGAGTATTTTTAGTACAGGTATTTTCCATCTCTTCCTTTTGTCTCGTTTACTGTGTAGGAATTATTCTCCCCAAATCTGTCTGAAATAAAGTCACCAAGTCCAATGTGAAGTATTGTGAATAGACAATCACCCTTAATTTTCCAGCCCTGTTTTCTTGAAGTTGAGAGATCTGATTTGCTCAGATAAGACCTGGATGAACAAGAAGTCCCAGCTGGTTCTAAACAAACATTTAAGCTACTTGAGATTTTGTATATCATTAAGTACACATCATTTTCCTTTTACAAAGTATTGCTGGACCTGCTTATCCCTACTGTGTGGGTGATTAAGAAGCAAACATGTTTGTATGTGTGCCCATGCACATTATTTTGTTGTCTCTTCCTGCATACAGAAGAGCTAGACTGGAAATTCTTGAGGACTCTGGTGGACACTGTATGACTCACATGAACCTCCAAGAGCCTTTTTAAATTCCACCTTTTCAGAACTGTTGGATGGAAGCACATAGACAGCCCTGGATTACGACTGGTTTTGGTTTTGGAGCTATTTCTTTTGTTATCCCAACTTTTTGTTATCTCAGGCCTGCAAGTGTAGTAGAAAGTAATTAAGGTAGTCATGGATAAAAAGGTTCATAGAAGAAAGGTGTGTGTGTGTTCAACTTTTGAAACAAGAGAAGTGTAGAATAGATATCAGTTTTGCAAATGAATAATGGTTTGGACCTTTAAAAACTTTTAAAAATATAAGCCTTTTTAGTGTTTAGGTTGCTTTTTTTCTCTTCATTAAAAAGGCCACAGAGCACTATGATTTGTTGATTACATGATTCTGCTCAGCTTTCTGTTTTATCTTCTTGAGCTTTTAATAGAGTTCCCATCAGCAAGAATTTCATAAGGTAACATTATTGTAAAAACAGTGAAGTTCTGCACAGAGAGGGATGTTTTCTTAAGCCATGGATTTTGTATCTACTACATAGCAGAGCTGTTAGAAAGCAATTTGGCTTGTAAGTCTGTGTGTGCATGTGGTGTATGTGTGAGAACGAGCCACTGCTCTGCAGCCAGCCCCTCCCACGGCTGGCGGTCTGACAGCAATGTCACTGCTCGCCTTCCTCCCACACTCCCTTGGCTGTGGAGAATGACCCTCAGCCACCTCTGTGCACACTCTGGGATGTGCGTGGCAGCTGCAGGATGCGGAGCTGTCAGCTTCCAGGCTGATGTCTGGCAGCAGCAGCACACGGGCTTGCTGCTGGGTCTCTTGCTGGCCTCTCATGTGGCACGCAGCCTGTAGAGCAACGAGAGCTCTCTGCAGCTGCCTAGTGCAGGCTCAGACTGCAGAGGCCTCTCTTGTTTCTGGGTGATGAGCTCCTTGGATTCCCTTTGGACGGGAAGAAATCTTCATCCCCAATTTCTGTTGTTAGAATAAAAGAACATACAATGAGAACCACTGTGAGAGAAGGGGCTGTTTTCCCATGTGCTCATTTATTTAGGTGCTGATTGACATTGGTATAGATACCTACCACTGTGTCATTGACTCTGACCATCACTTAATTGCTAAGGGTTTTTTCTACCAATTACAAAGCCTTTTCTTAGTGGTTTTATTTATTTATTTGTTTGTTTGTTTGTTTAGCTCTTAAACATATAGTGCCAAGTCCTTGCTGGATCTAACTGGCCTCAATTTTTTTTTTCACACTCACGGTCCAGCCAAGTAAAGCTTCCATCACTCTCACAGTGCAATCACATTATTCTTAAAGGCATGACTGTGTGAAATTGAAAGTACTAGAGCACATCAGATTGACCTGGTGTCCACTTAAGTCAACAGAAATCATTAAACCAAGTCCATTTTGGATCAAGCCTCAAATGTAAGGGGTTGGACTCCTACCCGTTGAGATTCCCATTTAAAGGACTTTAACATCTGGCTCACCTGGTATCAGTATGATAAGCCACAAAGATGATTACCTTCCTTGTCCAACAGTCTCTGTGGTTAACTTTTGAAGAGTTCTAGAAACAACAGCATTGATTTTTTTAACTGCTTACTGTTTAGGAATGGCCCAGAAAACTGATGAAAAATCAGCAGTCATGAAAAGCTTTTATTTCTCTGTTTGAGTACATTCAGACTTTTTTTCTTAAAACATATCTTGGTTAGACAAGCCAAAGTAAACTAAAGCGCCAAAGCAAATGACAAGTTTCTTATTACTGTGTTCTCCCATTAAGTTATTTATTCATTATATTTTCTCCAGGAATAATCATCAAGAAACACCTTCTCTCCTAGTTTTGTTACAAACATGTCAGATAACAGTGCAGGCTTTTATTAGAAGAAAGCTGCCCTTTCACTTCATTGTTCTGCTTGTTTTTTTGCTGTGTACTAAAACCTGTCTGTAAGACGCCCACTCAGACTGGGAAAAAAAGTATCCTTTGTAGGCAGGTGGTCTTTCCTTGAGCATTTTCTGATTAGAAACACATGTTCACGACTGAGAGGAGGCTTCTGTAAAGGGACAGTGAAACAGAAGCCAAGGAACTGCTGGTGCTGCACAGGCAATGCAGTTGAAGTGGATAATTTATATTTTATTA
>VXAX01003968.1:148548-166006 GCA_013399835.1 Leptocoma aspasia | reverse complement strand
TATTTTATTATATATATATATATAATTTAAAAATATATTTATATATATAATAAAATAGATTATATATATTTTTTTTTCTGCTACGTACTACAAGTTATATTGATGGTTGACAGTTTTTGAGCTCACCAGAGAACATTCTCTCACTCTGAAAGCCCTGGGTACAAGGATACTGTTGCAGGGGTTCATGGGAACTCCTGTGGGCAAGGTGGAACAATGCTCCAGAAGCCAATGTTTTTTGCTTTGCTTCCCTAAATCACAGTGGCCACATCAATGTGGCTGACCATAGTCCACATACTTTCTTAAGCAGGAAACACATTTTCCTGAGAATAAGAAAATTTCCCCACAGTGACAAATGAGTAAGAACAGAAATACAGAAAATTATGCCTCGGTCAATTGACCAACCTCTGCAAAGCTGAGATTATCTCCAAGCACCAGGGCATAGGAGAGCTCTCAGGACCCAGGTGAGCAGGGTCATGCACCAGTGGAACATGAGGAAGGGAATAGGAGCCTGTGCTTGTTCCTGCACTGGTGCTGCTGTGCCTGCTGCTCTTTATCACCTTCCCACTCTGAACAGCCTCCTCTCACTGCTCAGAGCCATCATCACCATCACAGCATTTACTAACACTTAGAGGATTTGGAAGGAGCTATAAGTCATGGGGAGAGAGAACACTGCTGCTGTAAGTGGTCAGAGGTAGCCTGGGAAAAGCACTTATAGGCTTAAAGATGTTGAATGGAAGCAGGCACCAACGAGGAGCACATCACACAGGGTCTGTGGCTTGCAGCTCTGTGTCTAAGGACTTCAGTGAAACAACATGAGTTATTGGTATTCCTTCCTCTTCAACCTTTCTTTCTCCAACACCTGAGTGAACATACTTGAGTATCTCCAGTCCTCAAGGGCTCCCTCTCTGTGTGCCAGAGGCAGACAAGCTTTTCTGTATTTCGTCAGGAAAGGATCAAAAAATGTCCTTGCTCCTTGTTGCATGGAAGATCAGGGGATGTTCCCTGAGATGCCAGAGAGACTCATCTGTATAAAGCATTACAGAGATTTTTCAAAAGGCATTTTCTATAAATATGGTGAAGAATTGATATCCTGGTGTTCAAACTCAGGAGCCAACAACTCAGCCTAAGAGACATAATATCTCTTTATTACAAGATTACAAGACAGATAAGAGATTTCTGTTTCTGCCATGCTGACTCTGAGATGTGCAGACACTGCTCTATACTAGCTGACACTTTTTCTCATGGCCATTTAAAATCTAAAAATCAGTGGAACCACCTTGATTTTGGCTTTTTAACACCATGACCTGGATTTGATGTTTGTAAGACATGAGTCAGCTATTTTTCCCTTCACCAGCTGGGGAATCCTCTTTGGCAGATGAATTCTTAGTTGTCCCTAATGTGTCAATATCTTTCCCATTTCTTTTACTGTGGCTGCATAAAGTACTTAGTTCAGAGGAGAAACTGTATCCCAATGTCTAACATGTAAGTTTCAAATGACCAACAATCAAATATGAGTAAACCAAATAGTCATCATAAAACATGGTGCATGCTATTCATGGAAATGATGCATTTATTAAATTCACCCAAGGACAAGACACTTTGTTCTAGTCAGTAGCGAAACTCCCCTTGACTTCAGTGGGAACAGAACCAAAGTCCTTGCACGCACCATCAGGCAGTTACAGCCACTTATAAGTAAAGTTCTGGTGCAGCTGGATCATGACACATTTTTGCTGCCTGAATAAAGTAAAAATAAGCTAAGTCATAAGAAAATTTTACTTTGAATTCTCAAATGAAATGGGTTTTTGCTTTAATGACTGCAGGGTGTGGTCATTGATAAAGAGGTTGGTTTCCATTCCATTAGACAGCAAATACACTGAAGATTGACAGACTCTTGGTGGATCATGAATTTTCAGTGAAGCTGACCAACATGTTCCTCATAAAGCAGCACAAGCTTTAGGAGCACCTGTTAAAACTAGACTTACTGCTACAAAAAGAAACCAATGGAACATATTTAGAAATGTGCTAGAATGTTCATAGCTGATTTCACTCTGAAAAAAGACTAACATATTTTTGCAGAACAATCTCTTTTTTTTGTATTTAAGGCCAGGCTGGATAATGTGTTTAGGCAATCAAAAATGTCAGTAGATGCTCTTGTGATATTTTGGTGTGTCCAGCTTACCCTAACTGAGGGCATCAAAATCTGTTTTAACCTCTTCACAGTTTGGAGATTGAGTTGTCTTGGCTTTCTGAGTATCTTTGTCAATTGTGAGGCCAAACCACCTTTCCAAGCCAAACAGTGTCTTATATGGAAAGCTAGTTACCACCTCAGTGCTGGAAAGTGCTTGCTGAATAAAAAGTGACTTGGAGATGCCTTCTGTGAATGAAAAAGCAGATATGTCAACTTGACATTCACATGATATATTCAGAGTACATAATGTATTTACTTATTTGTAAAACTGATTTTCTTTTATGTACAGTTATTCCAGTTATTCCTCAATGAAGATGCACACATCACAAAAATTTATACAAGACTTGAAAAAATTGAAGTGTTTGCAAAGTTTTCATTGCAAAGGTGCAGTTAATTACATCAACATAGGAATTCATCTGAAACAGGAAAATGCAATCTGCATTTGCAGGCATTTTCTGTAATTATGTAATTATTTTGCATTTCTTGCAAAGAGTCAGGCAACAGCCTGTGCAACTTCATTAGATGTTATAGGCTTTTTTGAAACTAGATATTAAATTGTACTATAATAAGCCAGGTGTTTAATTTGCAAACACTTAACAGATGGTTTATGTGTCTATAAACACAGACCTCCTGCAAGAGATGGGCAGAAATTGAGGTTTGGTGCATATACAACCCATAATTTATGCTCTTGCAGCAAGGAAGACATAAACAGGATCTTTTCCCACTGTGATCAACATCCCTGCCAGATACAGGCAGTTTTGGATGGTGTTTCTGGATAATCTTTAAATTCCATCTGCCTGCAGGAGGACTTCCTGACCTGCAGGGTGAATTTTATTAACACTGAGTTCTTACAAAAGCAGCAGCCCAAACCAACCCACCCCAAAGCAAAACAGAAATGTTTCCCTGTCTGCAAGACAGGTGGAATTAGAAATCTCTGAGACTTTAGCATAATGAAGGTTTTTAAATATTCTTAATAATTTAGAAACAATCCTGCTCCTACAGGTAGGAACTGAACATCATTTTCCCATTTCCCTGAACTAGAAAGCCTTGCTGAAGGCATTACTATGATAGCATTGTAATTAACAGCAATTAATACAACAACAATGATGACAGTAAACAATTAATGTTCATGAGAGCCTTCTGAAGCAAACTGGTGAGTATTTAATAAGAAAATTTATCTGGAGAGAAAAGGTTCTCACTCCCCATCCATTAGGCATCACATATTGCACAATGCATGAATAGGGATCACTGCTCGTTTATACAACCCTATTCCTCATCCTCACTGAGGTTGCAATTAGCACCTACTATGGTCTTAAAGATTAAAAATGAACATTTTCACTTGCATGAGACTTTTAGAATCAGAACTGAGATGAGTGGACACTAGGAAAAACTTCACTGAAGTCAATATAAAGCTTCTTTCTGGTTATAATAAACCTTGGATCAGGCCCTAGCCTGGTTTAAGAATGAGCTTATTCAGTGCCAGTATATGGTATGCCAGTATATGAATATACCAATGGGAGTCAATGTGTTGTTCATTGTTCATTGTTCATTGAACAGCCCAGGAGATCTCAATTTCTATCGGATTGTATTCGGGACAAATAAAAAAGTGGGACTAGAAATTAACTTTGGCAATTACCTGCTGTAGTAAAAGCTGAGCAATATCAATGGTTAATTTATCCAATGTAAAACAATTATGAGAACTGATAGGTATACTCTCTGATGAAGAATATAAATAGCTCCACCCAGTACTTTGTCATTTCAATTCATATTTTGCTTGTATTTGAAAACACTTAAAACAAATTAACATGTAAATAGTATACAAAGTTAATTAGGGATTATATTGCTTCTTAAGAAATGATCCCCTCTATTTCCTGTACCTATTTAAAGTACTAAAAAGCATTGAAATCTCATTACAACAGGATTTGGTAATAACATAATGAGAAAAATGTTAAATACATGGCAGAAAAAGGAAGTACCTGCATTGTTTGCTACCATGACAGTGAACAACAGAATCATCCAATAATCTGTTTTGTCTGCAGGGGCTGTCTGGAGGGCATCTGGTCCCAGCCCCCACTCAGAACAGGGTCAACTTTGCAGCTGTGTTGGCTTGCTCAGGGTGTTGGCCAGCTGAGCTGTAAACATTCCTGAGGATGAGCACTCCATAGTGTCTCTGGGCACCTGTTTCAATGATACACACATACAAACATACAAACTGTAAATACAATATGCTCGGGAGTGAATGTAATTTAAATGAAAACCTTTCAAAAACAATTCAAAGGTCAGAAGTAAAGTCAACAGCCCTCACAGTGCAGTGATTTCTTGCAGCTCTGGAAAAGTCTTTAAGCAACACTAGCAGTGCTATGACTCAGTAACACAGGATAACATCCCATAGCCAGGATTTTCCTGCTGATGTGACCAGAGGTTTTTGCAGCTGGAAAATCAAGCATTTGCTTCTCCCTTCCCTGTCTCCCTTAAAAAGTACAATGATTGGAACTTAGGAATGGTTGGCAGCTTGTCAGGTCTTTCAAAGTAAGGATTGGGTGAATTTTTAAACTCAGACTGCCTATGGCTTTTTCCACAAATGGCCCAATTTTTAAAAATTGAGTTCTCACCAATATCCATGATGTAGGAGTGGCTAATATTCAGTTGATTTGAAAGTCAGGCTGTATTTCTAGCTGGGTAACTTTACTGGATTCATAAAGTTAGCCTCAAAATACTACAGAGAGAATCACAGGACAAAGGCATGGAATTTTTTTCAACCAGTAGGGGAAAAAAAAATGTTGAAAAAATATTTTTGAGTGTAACAATCCAAATAATCCAGCTTAGTGCAAAAATACATCACTAATGTGGTTCTTCAGATCAGGAGAACAAAAGAGTAAATTTTCAGATGTCAGGGTGCAAGCATGCAGATATTTTCTTTATTCTACCAGTTCATGGTTAACAGCACGTAGTGCTGTAACATTGCAGCAAAAGATTTTTCAGGAGTCTGTAAACAATTTGATTTTTACTTTCATCAGATCAATGTACAACAACAAATGTATGGTCTATACAAAGATGTAAGAATACTGTTATATTTTTCATACTTATTGTAGCATAAGCTATGTGTCTTTCTAAAAGAGTGAGGTGAAACTCAATTTACATCTTTTCTGAAATCACTGAAATTCTGAAATCAAAATGAAGGCAGACACACAGCTTAATTCTACCTGCTACACTATAGTAAATGGCAAAGTATATTTCTGGGGAATATTTGTTTCAGACAGTTTGGAAAGCTTCTGAGAGGAATAAAAAGAAATAGGAGAAAGTTCATTTTTAGTCTGCGTTAGTGCACTGCTTTAGACTGACATTGACGTTGAGAAATGCATAAGAACATGAAAATGCTTGGAGACACAATGATAAAGATTTAAAAAACAAGTCTAAGTCACAACTAACCAATGCAAATACAGTAAAAATTCATCATGCTTATTACTTGTACATGAAAATATATTTGACATCTTTGGGTTTTTTTCGTTTTATTTGCTCCTATAGGGAAAAAATTAACAAATTTGCAGTAATGGTAGGCCACAGAGAATAACAATCAGAATTCTATTTCCCTTGAAAGCTCCTTGGTGGCCATTTCGAAACATAATGCTGTTCATGGGGTGGAAAAGAAGAAAAAAACATAAGTGTGTGGGTATAAAGAATTTTTAAAGGATTTTAAAAAGAGGATCATTTCCCTCAATCCCAATTTTATCACTATTTTAAAAGTATTCCAGGTTTTTCTTTTGAGCTCATGTCCTGCAGCAAAACTGTGAGAAGTTGATGACTAAGATGTTTAAAATAAGACAACCTTGAACCTCATGCTCTGAAACCCCACACATGGTTACTAGCTTTGTGCTAGGCTCTTGTTTCTTTAAAAAAAAATCACACATTTGAAATCTTCTTCTAGTTGTGTAAACTGTATCTGGGGGTGAGAACAGAGGGCAAGTGAAGATTTCAAACAACTAAATAAGAAGAAAAATATTTACAGAATGTGAATCCTTGTGGCCACTTGACTGTAAATAAGGTGCAAGGCTTTCAAATGTCAAACTCTACACAAAAAAATTGTGTAAATTTGCACTCCATGGTGAACTGGTATCCTCTAATTAGTGTGAATTTGTGTGAATTATCCTCTAATTAGTGTGAATTATAACTTTATATCCATTTTTTATAGTACAGCCGTACTACTGAAATGCAAGGGTTGTGCTTTTGTTCTTGAACACTGTTGTTTTCATGTTCATGAATTTCAAAAGAACAGTCTTATGTGACATGGATGTTCTTGCTAAATGGGAGTGTGGTGTTTGTAATTGTTTATGCATACTCTCTACTACAGTAGTGGGTGTACCAGCCTTTATTTTTTACGAAGTAATTAATAATCTAAGGATCTTCAGCATTAAAATTATAAGATTATCGTGTTTCCTGTTTGGGATTCAGCTAACTTGAGGCTAGCTCAAGAAAGATGGGAAGGCATGCAGATGATGATTCCTCTCTTTCTTTTTAAGCAGCTCTAGCATCAGTCTTACCCTGGAGAGAGCAATTTCATCTCAGTGCTTGCAGAGACATCCTAAACTCCAAGCAACATGGGACAACTGTGAGGTCCTCAATGCCGGGGGACAGTTATCCTATTCAAAGTCCTATCCAAATCCTATCAGCTCATCCAGCTGAGGGTACAGTAAGTAATAAGGGGAGTTGGTGCTGGGCTGTGTTTTCCTGGCAAGCCAAGGTCTATAGCTGGGAATCCTGAAAGATCCTTTAGCAAGCAGTAAATGCAAGAGTTTACTGCTGTACACTCACCCTTCCAACCCCCACTCTCCCCAGCACTTTTTTTTTAAGTGGCATCTGTCCTGGTACTCTTATGAGAAATAAAAAAGAGCTATTTTTTTGAGGGAGGTAGGGAGGGCTGAGCTGTTTGCCTCTGCCTGGCATCAGAGAAGTTTTGGGTGCCCTATCCCTGGAAGCATTCAAGGCCAGATTGGATTGAGTTTTAAGCAATATGGTCTAGTGGGCCCCCATGGCAGGAGGATTGGAACTAGAAGATTTTTAAGGTCCCTTCCAGCCCAAGCCATTCTATGATTCTATCAGTCAGTGTCAGTGATGCCCTCTGTGTGCATCCTGCTTGGGGAAGCTCCTGCTGCCTGATCCAGAATTGCTGCTTTCCTGGCCTGACAGAAGCACACCAGCGTCTGCCCCTGTCAGGGTAGGCCACTGTGATGGGGCCACATGCCAGCTCAGCAGTGTTCAGTGTCCTCCATCACTGTGAAAGCTGGGGCAGGCAGATTTTCTGAGCACTCCTGACCAACCCAGGGCAAGCTGTTTACTCCAAGGGAATTTCATCTTTTTTTTTTTTTTTTTTACATCACCCTTCTGCAGCCTAGCATTTCAGGGAGACACAGAATGGGTCTTTATATTTTTTTGCCCCACATATCTTACAACTGTTCTCTGGATTGCTTTTGCAGCCATAGACTGAGTGGAGAAAGCAGCCACGGAGGGTGGGTATGGGGACACTGATATTTCAAATTTTGCCTGTGTAATGTCCATGCAAAGCAGATATTTTCCCCATAACTTGCTTTCTAGAGGTGTGAGAAGAGAAAAAAATCCTAGGAATAGGAAGTTGGAGGACTTTTCCCACAAGGAAGGAGGGCAGAGAGAACTCAAAAGAGAAATCCCCAAGAACATGCCTTTGAATGACACGTCTCATCTTGCTCTCTGGACGTTGTTCAGTGCCCGTGCTTTCTGCTCACCTGAAACTCTGACCTGCAACACATTATAATCTCCTCATTAACAAGCAGAAGGGATGGCTGGATTCCAGTTTTACACCTGCATGCCTCATTTGGAATAGCAATAATGTGGTGATTAGTCTAAGTGAAGTGTATTTTAAAGTGGCTGATATGTTCTGTAATGACAGGCCAAGCACCTACTTTTTATCACTTATATCTATCTATCTGTACCTCATTTAAATTGCCATACACAACGCTCTATTTCCTAGGAAATATATTATTATCTCATTGAACTCTGTGTAAATATCTTCACTTTGTGCCAAGTTATGTCTAATGAATCAAAAAAAGACTTTGCCTCACCTACATTGTGGTAAAGGCTTCCTTTCTAATCACATGAAAAAAGAATAATGAATTTGCTATTGTCAAATTTGTATTAGGAGGGATAGTTTGCAAGGCACATCCTCCACACTTTAAGCTTATAAATTAATCATAGTTGACTCCAGCTATGTTTTCACTGTTTCAGACTCATTGTTACTATTTTCATTCCAATAGGTGGTGCTGTGTTGAAACCTAAATGGATTTCGAAATTTATGTTAATCTATATGCCTTCCTTGAAATTATTATCAGATTATTCTCCATGGAATTTCTTATGAACAATCTGAAGAAAATGTTCCTATTTTGAACAATAAAAATGGCTATTGCTAGAGGATAATTCTTGGCTGCTCAGTGAGTTTTAGACTTTGCAGAGGGGTTTTTGGGTTTTGGGTTTTTTGTTTGTTTGTTCATTTTGTTTGTTTGTTTTTTTTGTTTTGTTCTGTTTTGGTATTTTTTTCCCCAGCACTTGCTGTAATTTTGATTTTAAAACCAAGCAACACAAGCTCCCAGGAAAGGAACATTAAGTGCCAATGAGACCCATTCCTTTATGCTACTTGTGTCATGCAATCCTTGCACAAATTTATAATGACTAATCTAAAAACAAGTTTTTCCAAAAACCTGGTTCTAGAAGGATAAGAAATCTCATCTCCCTCCTAAATTTATTCATGGCTTGTTTTTGTTTCAGTGGTGTCTATTAAAAAATTATATTTTCTGTCCAGGCCTTAGATTTGCTTAATGTGACAATACAAAATTTTTTTAATCACCTTTTTTTTTTTGAGCAGTCTTTAATTATTTCTTCAGTATGTTGATTCTAATTCAAACTCATTGATCTCAAAAAACTGAATGTTTTATTTCACACTGTGCCGGTCTTTTACAAGGGAATCATGCAAGGTAATACCCTTGTATGTCTCAATATTACATCTCCTTTTTTATGGATGCATCTCTCTGTAAGTTCATTGACACACTGACACCAACTTGAAGACCTAGGTCTTTTAATCTCAGTGCTTGTTTCCGGTTGATGAACACTTCAATTATGGGATAAGTTCATGACAGCAGCTCCCACAATTCCCCTTGCCAAGCTTCATTCTGTTGCAATGTCATGTCCACAAGTTCTTCTGGTTTGTCTCCCTGTTCTTTCCCAAATTAGTGAGCTCAGCAGGTTCAAACAGAAATTTTCATCTCTACACTTTCTATTCTGTCTGAGACAAAAACGCATTAAGGTTGTTTGTGTATGCGTGCGTGTTCCCAATAAACCCAAGATGATGTCAAAAGTATTTCTTGCAACAGAATCCTTCTTGCAGCTGAAGATCTTAATACAAGTCGTTGTTTGTTGTTGCCCTTTTAGCAATTACTAGATTACCACTCTTCAAAATTAAAATCTATGTCAGTTAGTTGGTTTATCTGTCAAAGGAGTGGAGACATTGAAATACCCAAAGCTCCTAGTGGACTACATTTTTCAGGCTTTGAAAAATGTGGTTTGTGTTGGTTTTGTTGGGTTTTTAAATAAAAAACTCATTACCTCACTATAGAGTTGAACTGTTTTTCCTGGAAGTTGATGAAGGTTTTGTCATTTATTTCAATTGTACTTTAGGATTTGATGCTGTCTCCAAGGAAATAAACAACAATGCCCAAATGAATAATGTTTAATGAGATTTTCTGTGCAGTTATGAACGCAAAGAACATTAGATACTTGATTTCTTTTGTTCTAAATTAAAAAAAAAACCACAATTGCTATCTATATGCCTCTTAGAGACAAATAGATATCCCCTATCCCCACCATGTTTTGAAAAACAGACCTGAAAAACTATCCTTTGCAATTAGGTAACCAAATTAATCTCTGAAGTTTGTAGGAGGTTTGTGTACAAGATCATATCCATGTTGGGTTTTTTTTGTTCCATGTTGCAACAGCCTGTGCTGTTTCCAATGACCTCAACATTTCCAAACACAACTGCTTTGGCTTAAAACCTATGTCTGCTTTTATTTATTACATTACAGATTAATAGAATGTAATGATTTTTGAAGTAATTAATTAACTTTTGAATGCATTAAATAAAAGTAATTAATAAACTTTTGAATAAATGAAATTAATTAGTTGATTTGTGCTTCTACCTCTGGATACCATATAATTCCTTTTACATGTAAAAATGATCATCAGTTTTAGAAGTTTAAAAAGACTGGATAGCCCAAAACATACTTGATTTCTAAACTATTGAATAAGGATCTTTTAAAAAGGAGGTACCCTTAGGTATCTTTAGGAAATCAATTTGCTCTGGAACACCCTAATACATACAAGTTACACTACCAAAAATTCACTTTCAAGATTCTGCCTCACTACATATCATTTTTTATCATAATTCAGTGGACCCGACCTAGTTCAGCACCTTTATGTATGAAACAGCTGCTCCTCTGTTTTGTCTTCACTCCTGCAAAGACATAACATTTTCCCTTCCAGAAAGTATGGGAAAGTTACTCTGTTGTTAGCATAATTTGGACTCTCTTGAATGTTTCAATGATGGAAAGAAAAATTTATGCCTGTAACTGTAACAAGAAAAAAAATGGGTTTCAAATTTCTTTAAAAAATGAGTATTTTCCAATAACAACTTAATGCAAAAATAGTAATTGTGGGTATACGAAGGTTGAAAGCATGGTAAAAAAAACCTGTGGGCTGTAATGTATTATGCCTGACTGATGTAGGGATGGGAAACTAAAGAGGTTTAGAGGATTTCAGTCTTATTTCTATCCATTCACAGTGAATTACCCAAAGATCTTTCCTCTTTGTGCATGCTGAATAGGCTGATTGATGCGGTATTGCGTGAAGTGTCACAGTCTCCCCAGAGAAGGAATTCAGGAGTATTTGCCTTTCCTGTATCAAAAGGGGGAAAAGGCCAAGAGCATTGCTGAGAAGGGGGTTGTAGAACTAAATGAGGAACTCTCCATAGGTGCACCTATAGATAGTTCCTCCTTTGGTTCTACAGACTTTCCACCCTTGAAGCCTTTAACTGCTGGAATAATTGGAAATTAGTAGCTGAAACAACTTTAGCTATTGAATTATTATCTTTGGGAATCACTGCTCAATTTGAAGACATCCATGTATATATTCTTTCCAATAGATAGCACTGAAAATACCACAGTGGAATTCTTTCACCTACTACCCCCAACACCTGGATCTTCAGTTTCAAGGCCAAAAACTAAATAACGGGGTTTGTGTGAAGGGAAAACATAGATTTTTTTAACTGTTGTTCATTTGGTTTTCATCCGAGCTCACTAAAAGTTACTCTAAAAAAAACAAGAGTTCTCACAGCTAGCTAATTTTCATAGAGCAAACACAGCAATCTCCCAAGGGTCCACAAGTTGAGGCAGAAAGGTTTCTCACCCACTTGTGGATGTTATAATTTGCAATGCACATTAGGTTTCCAGCATGTGACACCGCCTTGTCCTACCCTGATTGCATCATTGCTGGTGTGTGGAATGGGAAGAAAACTGTTCACAAACTATCATTCCAGAAGAAAGTTGTCAGCATTCCCAAAACATGTTTATGAGCCTTAATAGGACTAACTTTAATGAAGTTAATTCTAGCCAGAATTGTGTGAGTAAAAGGGTGAGGCTTTGAGAGATCCTGGCAGTCAGATGAATCAGAAGTCAGCTTCACCTGGCCTTTTTGCTTCCACAAACATGAAAGATATGGGACTGTAATTATTCTCAAACTGTCTTTTGGACTAGCTACATTCTAGTCCTAAAAACTCTCACATCAGGGCTGAGTTCTGATAGATGCCCATGTGGAGGAATAAAGCACTCCTAGATAAGTCCGTGCATAAGCAGATGGAGTCATTACCACCTTACTCCTGTGCCTCGAATATCCACACTGCTTTGTATTCTTTCTCACAGTTTCTGCAACCCATCAAGGGTGTCATGAACTAGCTGGAATAACTGGAATGGATAAATACCATCCAGCTTGCTAGGACAAGTAAAAATCTCATGCCTCCTAAGAAGGGCTGCAGGGAGTTGGAATGCAGAGCTTCCTTCCAGATCTGAAAAGAGCATTTCCAGAGACATTATCCACACAGAGCCTCACATATTAATAAGTAACACATTTAAGATAATTGTGGTCAGGTTTTTTTTTTTTATTTCAGTTTAACAAACGGTCTGTTTTATCTACTCAGAGAAAAGAAAGAAATGATAATGAATAGATGGTCTGAACTTTATTTTCATTTGAAATTTCTTTATACTTCTTGTGTATGGCTTCCCAAATAATACTTTTAATGCTTTGCTCTAGTAATGGATTGGTTAAGGGGCATTAATGATAATTTTCATGTTTTTCTAATTTAACATGCCTACATGCATGTTTACACATTCATTCTGGTTTTTCTTGGTTGTTCAGTGGTCGAATTACAACAGTTTTTTAACCAGGTCCATGTGTATAATTCTCAT
This sequence comes from Leptocoma aspasia, assembly GCA_013399835.1. Classification (NCBI taxonomy): domain Eukaryota; kingdom Metazoa; phylum Chordata; class Aves; order Passeriformes; family Nectariniidae; genus Leptocoma; species Leptocoma aspasia. The sequence goes on along the minus strand of VXAX01003968.1, from coordinate 153,283 downwards.
GTATTTTTTATTCATCTTCAGCTAGACTTTAATTAAGGTCACCTGAATATGGGAAATAGCTCACTGCTGGCAGATCAAGTAGCTCCACTCAAATTGACCTACCGTGTCAAGGCAGGGCAGGCAAAAAGTAAAATCTCCCCTGACACTGTTCCTTCATCAGCTGAAACTAAGACATGAGAGAAATATGCGTATCTGAAACTCTAAAATTATGGGATGTAAGGTTTGAGTCTAGGAGGGATTTAAGTCATGCCTTGGTAATTTACTTTTTTACCACTGAATGTGAATTTTGTTTGCATAAAACAGAAGAAAAATAGCATACTGAGTTGTGTAATAATGATGTGCTGGCAAAGCTGGCAAATATTTGTGGTTTATAAAGCCTCCTTTTCAGTGTAATCATAACTGCATCCCCCTGGAATAAAGCACAGAGCATAGAGAGCACTGTTTTCAATGCAGACTGATATGACAAAAATAATTGAGAAAAAACTAGTTTACTTCTGTCAATGCCATGTGTAGCATTTGTATTTTTACATCTCTGTGATATATCAGTTGTAAAGAACAGTAATTAGGCAGACAACTATGGACACAAATCTTAAAGTGATAGTGATAATGTAAAGTAAGTTACTTTCATTTAATAATATAATCATCACTCTTCTGTCATTAGGGTCACTATGACAGGAAGTCAATAAAAGACAAAAACCCCAATGTTTAAAAGAATTTTTTACAAGATTTTACAAGAATTAATTCTTTTAAATTCTTTTAAAAGAATTTACAAGAACCCCAATGTTTTATGAAAGAATTTATCTTACGATTTCTAACTCCACCCTTTTTATTATTTTCCTCTTGAAAAAGTAATCAAGAAACTAAGTAAAAATCCTCCAAGCAATTCCAAACATGTCTATTATTCCAAAAGGGACTATTATTGATGTATCCTGAAAAATTTTGACCATTTTAATAAATGGGATTTTAAATGTCACAGTGTGTAAACCTTCATTTCAAAGAGGGGAACTAGATGGAGATTTTTTTAAACACAAGTTTATTGACAGAAGCAGAACTTTTTGTTTGGGAAAGAATTAATTACACAAAAATATAGTCAATTCATTCCCCCATAGGTCCCCTATAGGAATTTATGCCAACATTGCTGTAGTTTTTTATAATACTGCTATAATTCTCCTGGTCTACTGGCATATGTAGGCAAGTGATAAGGAAGAGATAGTCCTAAACTGCCTTAAAATAAATTCAAAAGTGAGTCACTCTCCATTAATATTGGTCCTGGTCCTCCTTAATATTTGATGCTTCTGAACTATAGCACATAGTACATTAAATTAGCAAGATCTGGGCCTGAAATTCAAAGAAATTTTAAAATATCCTGCTCCTGGATCCTAACACGTCTGTTTCTTTGGTTTCCTAATAGTCCCTGTGTGGATGTGTGTTTCTTTCAAATAGTGTCTCTTTGAAACAGCTGTCAAAGAACTTGTTGCACATCACATCAATCCTCTTGCCATCATCAGCTCTTCAAATCTGAAGCATGTCAAGTAAAATAGTGTTTAAATAGCTCATATTTCATCTAAAACTGCAATTTACCAGGAATGTAATTTAAAAAATAAAAAAAAAAAAGAAAGAAGAAGAAAACCCTCAATCACAAAACCCAGCAGTGCTGGACAATGAATATCTCTTCCTGTCCTGAGAACAGACACATCACAGTTGACATCCTTGCCCTTGATGACCCCCTTCTTCCCATATGTGGGGTAGGATATGTCCAGTCAGACTGTGTGGTGAGGACAGGTGAGGTTTGCCACCAAGCCACATAGCCCTGCTAATGCTGGCATGGGACACAAGACTTGGTACCACATTGGTGCAGCTAGTTCTCCTTCTCTGTCTCAAAGCCAGCGCAGATCCCAGGGTGTCCTGGGAAGAAAAGCCAGGCTCAATCCTCATCTAGTCCTTGGCTGCTTGCTGGTGACATGGTTAAGAGAAGCAGTGATCCTAGGTCAATCTCTTTGATGAAATCTTTTTTCTCCAACAGGAGAAAAAAGCAGGCTGAGACACAAATGAGAAGAAGAAGAAAAGGCTGAGGAGACTAATCTTGCCTTTCCCTGTAGCAGGGAAAGGCAAGATTAGTCTCCTCAGCCTTTGATGACCTACTCTGGGGAGAATAGTGGTAAATTGGCAAGATTAGTCTCCTCAGCCTTTGATGACCTACTCTGGGGAGAATAGTGTAAATTGGCTCCCAGAAATCAAAACAGCTGCATAGGAACGTCCTGAAGTGAAATGCTTTTCTTGCAGCTCCAGCAGCTAGAAGAGAGTGTAAAATTGACATCTCTAAGTATGAAAAGGGCATCCAACTACATGAAGTATCTGCCCTGGCTGCAGCTCTGCACCCAGGACACAGTGGGACAAGACATCAGAAGATGGCTGTGCCACTCATGCATCCCAAGCCAGCAGCTCAAATCTGTGCTGAGCCTTGGAGCTCTCTCCCACCTGTTTCAGGGCTAAGCTCATGGTGAAAGCAAGGTATGACTTCTCAGATGAAACACTCTTTGTATTTCTTCTTTACACAGAGACCAGTATATGTTGCGCAGGTTATTAAGCAACCGTAAGATTTATACCATGGTGGTGACAGGAACTCATTCCCAGTGACATCAAGGAGAGCAAAAAGAACACATTTCGTAGCCATCAAGTATCAAGCAACCTTTTTCCTATAAATGTAACTTTTTTCACTTTTCTGTCAGTTTCAGATAAAATATCAGATTATTTGCATAAGAAGTTCAAAATGTTACTGCCACTATGTCTAAAAGGGTTTGAATAGCTCTAATGAGGAGAAAAATCATTCCAGTACTTCTGAGCAGAGCACAATGAAAAGATATTGAGAACAAATGCATTTCTCAAACTAGTTTTGCATACTTATAAATGTGACTAATGCAAGATACTGTAAATGGAATTAATATTGAGAAATCAATTGAAAAGGGTATACAAAGCTCTACAGCTTTCAAACACTGCAGCTGAAATAAAGATCAACATGCAAAAGATTGCATAAATTATTTTTAAAGTAATTTTTACAGCTGAGTGCTTTCAATATGCCAGTGCTATGGAGCTAATCTGCATATAAAACATGCTGGATATTGCAGTACTGCATATCAGTTGATAAACAATTACAGTAAGCATTTCAGCTATAGGAACAGGGTACACTTTTTTTCCTGTAGAGGGTCAGATGAATCATAGGAGTAATAGCTTCATTGTTTGTGGTTTAAACTTTTGGAGTCAAATCCTCTACCACTGAGATCAGAAGAAGCTTTGTCTATGTCTTTGGGAGAACTAAATGTTAAAAAGATTAAAATTAAAAAAAAAAAAAAAGGGAGATATCTGCAATCCTTATTTTCTGTCTGGTGTTTTATAGATTTTTTTTTGATTGAGGCTATGATGCTGTCAAAAAAAAAAAGGCAGTCAGCATATAGAAGTACATTTCTATTATTCTTAGGCATCTTTCCTGCAGATTGCAAAAATTTGGTTTTGTTTTCTCTACGTGCCTCAGCACTTCTGGCTCCATCTGGAAGTGGAGATCAAAGCACTGCAGCCCCACAAGCAAGAGAGTATTTGTCTTTTGAGCTGCACAAGGAAGCACTGGAAGGCTGACAAAGAATCGTGCTGCTGCAGGGCTGGGGCCAGAGCGCCGCAGAGATGCATCGCTCCAAATTGCTTCAAGGGACACCAGATCACGTTTTGGAAGGCAGATGTTTAGGTGAGCTGCACAAACCTACCTGCACAGCTTATGGACTGGTTTTGTACTTCACCATAGTACATATGTTTTAGAAGGAGGGGCCCCTTTTCAAGCAATCTATTATAGTAATCAAACAGAAAAAAGAGGAGAAGCTCATTCAAGTTAACTGGCAACATGCTGTGCACATTATGAGACCTCACTTTCAGTAGACTCATAAATTCCAAAGTATTTTGAATGGGACTGTGTTGAAGAACAAAGCAAAATGGGCTGTATTTAAGCATGATTCTATTCCTGTTCTTCCCTTCTCAGAAGGCTGGTAACTTCTAAATTAGAGTAATTACTATATCTTCTGGTTTGCTGCAGTTAGTCTCTGTCCTGCTTTCACAAACAGTGTTGAAAAGGTCAGGTCAGAAAGATCCACATGTGTAACTGTCCACGCCACCCTTTGTACATGTATGTCTAGCTATAGATGTGAATTTGTCTTTACAGAAGGGACCAAATATCAATAACCCTTTGATTTTTTTTTCAGGAACTTTTAGAAAATGTTTTAAATATGTACTTAGCTGAACTTGCACACTAGTTTGTACTTAGGAATACCAATTACATACAGCTAGCACTACTGTTGTTGATCCCTTTTTAGAGGTATAAAGAAACATGAAATATAAAATGTGGGTGCCAAATTATATTTTAAGACTCAATCAATAATTTCCCTAATCTGATAATTTCAATCCCCTTGCTGCCGATGCAAAGATAAAACACAGAGTTTCACCTGATAGGAAAAGAGAGAACTGCATGAAAATCAGCTTTTTCAGTTCACTTAGCATTTGGATTAAAGTTACCACCATGAGCTGAGCTGCCAAAAGGGGGAAGTCTTGCTCTCTGCACTTCCCTGCCTGAGCCTTTCTTTCCTTAGCCACTAGTCAGCTAACCCTGCAGACAGTGCTGGCATCTCTCTGACGAGAAGAGGAGCTAGCTTAATCCCTGCCAAAAAAAAAAAAATCTTGTTTTTCTTTGGGGAGG
>VXAX01003968.1:134308-148507 GCA_013399835.1 Leptocoma aspasia | reverse complement strand
TTTTTTTCCCTTTTTTTTTTTTTTTTTTTTTTTTTGGCCCTTTTAGTGAGTCAAATGAGCTTACTCGGCAGGCAGAGAAGTGCTAAAACTGGCAGCTGGGTAGAGGGGAGCTGATAAGATGGGGATGAACAGAGTAGATGTTCATACAGGACAGATACCAGGGAAGCAGCGTTTCTATCCCTTCGGTGGTGCAGAACCATGAATTCCAATTTGGCTGCTTAGAGAAATCATAACCTTACAGCACAAAGTAATCAGAACAGTTTCATTTTGGCTTATCCAAACCCCAGTTTTTGCTTATATATGGCTTTTTCACTATGACAAATTATTAAAGTCAGATCTCTCAAAATATTTCTTTTACATGAAAAAGATATATTTTTTCTGAAATTATTTTTAAATTTTTATTTTTGAATGAAGTTAATACAGACTTTCAGATGAAATATCATCTAGAAACTTAACATTTGAGTTCAACTGCATCATCTTGTACGTGCACATGTGATATTGCAAAGAAATTGCAGGGTGATGAAGTGGCTTTTGAGATCTTTGTAACATTTACTTTCCTCTCCTCTCCTGTTCTCTCTCTCTCAACTGATTCATTTGAATATGGTGCTGGATGAAGGCTAACTTACGAAGTCCAGCTAAGAGCTAGTCTCTTTCCAGATAAAACAGAGTCTAAGCTCTGCTGATCTTGACTGACTGTATAAATCCAAAATTACTCCAATGAAATTGGTCAGCTGAAAGATCTGGCTTTCCTGATGCTTCTCTGTAGTATGGTAACTTGGACAATCCTCCAGGACCAATCCCTCTCTGTACTGGATGTGATACAAGTATGTAATGATGGGTATGAAACTCATGACTGCATTTCTGTGAATTTTGGCTGCTTGCAGTAAATGTCTACATTCAAAAAAATTGGATTAAAAAAAAGTTAATCCAATCTCCAGACTTACCTGTAGTCTAATACAAAAAGAACAAAACTGATCTGTCTGAAGAGATTCCCAGTGGGGTGTGTTGTATTAAATTCAAATTGCTGTTGGCTGAGACCTTCTGGCCCTGAGCTCTGGCACAGAAAAACTGTACCCTGCCACCAGACAGGGTCTCTGTAAAGGGGTGGGGGAAGGAAGCAAGTGAAGACGTGGGACTAAAAACATTTTTACATTGTTTTGAAACTGAAGTGAGGTGATTATTAAGTTTTCCATGAGTCATTTGGCTTTACTAACACAAAATTTTATATAGCACTTTACTTTTTAGTTTACCCTTTCTTACTCTTACATACGAAATTTTCTGTTCTCAAGCAAGATAGGTTATTTTACTCAAAACCAGATACCACCAGTAGATTGACACCCTAAACTTGGCAGCTTTTCCTCTTGGAAGGTTGGCAGAGATTGCAGGCCATAAGAACAGTATTACAGCTTCCCCCCACAGCCATGGCATAGCTCAGGCTTCACAAAGGCAGGGAAGGCAAGGAGCTGCCTGTTACAGAGCAAACCTCCACCACTGCTGGTGCTGGTGGCTCCTGCCAGCACTGCTGTGCCAGTGACAGCAGAAGAAGCAGAAGCAACATAGGTACAGCCAGTTATTCTCCACTGTTTCTGTTGAAGAGGCTTTTGTGGTTCAGTATGGACAGATTACTTTCCCTAGCTTAGATACCTACAGGATCTCTCCCTTTTTCTCAGAACATGTCTCTCTCTCTCTCAAGGTTGAGTGTTTGGATGCTGTAGCACTGCTGGTATCTGTCTTCCAAGTAAGCCATCTCTCTTGGCAGGAAGGGGTTTTAGCAAGGCTCCCATGAGTATCCTTTTCCTGCTCCCAGGCTCTGAACATCTCTTTCTTTCCCAATCCCTGACCAGACCTTTACAGTTGATGGGCAGCCCCAGCCTCTGCCCTCCCAGATACAGAGCCTCACTGGACAGAAGCCTCCAGTACTTGCTCCAGAAGAGGTTTCTGGCTTCTTCCTAACCCTTGCCTTCTAAGGATAATGTCCAACATCCCTGGTTGCCATCTCCTTTATGTTCTTAGGTCTCACAGCTAGGAATGAGATGGGAGAATATTGTGAAAATGATAAGACAGGGAATTTCATCCAGCCCAAACCCAGATGAGGCTGTGCAGAGCTTGCACGGCAGCAGGACCTATAGTCCAGTCTGTCAGTTCATGGATGACAGATAAAGGAACAGCGATTCTTAAGTTCTTTTCATGGCCTAAGTATATAAGGGAGGATTTAAGATGTGCAGAAAAGGTCCTATTCTGTTTTAGAGCAACAGACGTAACTGGAAAGGACAAGCTTTTTCTGGATCATCTTTGGGTGGTATAAGTCCTCTTGAAGGAAGGAGATTGTGCATTACTTTGGGCAACCAAACTACTGGCACCATATGAGCTGGTGTACTGGGCTGAGCTGAGAGAGTTAATTTTTTTCACAGCAGTCTGTATGGTGCTATGTTTTTGATTTGTGACTCAAAGAACATTTTTAACACACATCTTCTGTTGTTACTGAACAGTGCTTCCACAGTGCCAAGGTCTTCTCTGTTTCTCCTGCCAGTAGGAGAGTAGGCTAGATGTGGGCAAGAGATTGGGAAAAGACACAGCCAAACAGCTGACTCCAAGGGAATATTCTCTACCATGTAACACCGTGCTCAGAAACAAAACTGGGAGTTTATCAATGGATGCCATTTGAGTGAGGGGGTCAATAGTTGCTTTTGCATCCCTTGGTTTTCCCTTTCTTATTTTTTTAACACATTAAAATGTCTTTATCTCAATCCACGTGTTTTCTCACTTTTCTAATTCTATGTCCCTTAGCTGGCTGCCAAGGTTCACACACAACAGTTGAGTAATGAGTTCTTACCTTGCATACAACTCCCTACGAATGTCTATGCCTTTGTTACTTGAAGACTAGACTATGAACTGGCTCCAACAAGGCAGGGATGTGCTGGTGGGGGAATACTTGATGTGTGTGGAAAATGTTCAAAAGGGCTTCAGTTGTCTTAAACTGTTTTAATACATTCACTCTTTTCATTGAATAAACAGAACTGGAGCCATCAGGATAAAAAGGAAGTTCTGATGAGGGAAAAGGCAACAGAGAAAAGGCGGGCATATGAGAGAAAGGCAAAGAAAAGTAATGCACAGTTTCTCTGGGGAGCTATAGATTGGCCCGTAAATTTCTGAACGACGATTTCAGAGTTAAAGGTAATGAGGGAGTCTCTAGTGGTTCATTGCTTGGAGAAAGAAATTCTGATACCTCTTTCATTGCACAACAGAGACCAAATAAATCTGTAAGTATGCCTTATGCAGGACAACAGGCCACCAAGAAAAAGCAAGCATCAAAGTATTTCCTTGCAAAGACACTGACATGGAGCTGTGGTAGGTCTTTCCTGCTCAACACAGCCGTTTGCTAAGAACTGGATGCTCAGAGATTGCAGGTTCTTCATGCTTTAGATGTACCCAGACTCACCAATTAACTTTCCCAGCAGTTTGCTATCACAACTGAGCTTGGAAAATGAAGCATTTGCTCATTTAAGCAATACTTAGGGAGCACTCTGCTGATGATTCCACCTGCCAGGGAGTGACATCCGTATGTTGGCAGAAGAATAGAGTTCACAGAAATTTTGCAGCTTCTGTCAAAGCTGTTTTTCTCTTTTCTGACAATCTGCTTTTCCTCCCATCCACATTCTTTGCACAGTTGCTTCTCAGAACCAGGCCCCCAACAAGGTATTGTTTGAAAGGGATAAACATAGCAAGGCTGGATTGTTAAACATTTGTCAAGTGTTTGTGATATTTCACAGCTGGCATATAAAATACCTTGTGGAAGGACCAGGCTTAAACCTTGTTAGCGGTTCTCTGTGGAGTGAAAAAACACTTTTTGTTCTGAATTTGGCTTCCTCTTTTTGGTCACAGGAAGATAAAATCACAGACACTCAGGGAAAGTAATTTTTCATTCTTCTCCTCCTTCATCCACACTCTTTTTAAAAACTTGACCTCTTCCCACAATGCACAACTCATTCTTCAGCATCTCTCCCATGCACTCCTGCTCTCGCTCTGCTCCAGGAAAGGTCTCAGATCACAGTAAGGCACTCTGAAGGAGAAACCCAAGTGTGTTCAAGAGAAATGAAGGTCTCCAGCTGCTCTCAGCTGTTCTCCTCAGCTTTGGCACTGCACCAGTTTTGACTTTGAAATATAGATAAGGCTTTGTTTCCTTTTGGTTTTGATTCTTTTTGATTTGTCTCCATTTCTTCAATGTCAGCACTGGCAGATGCATGCTTAGTCCCCTCCTCCTGTCACCATATTCCCTCATATGGATTGTACCTAACAGTTCACAGTACATCACTTCAGCAGAGGACAAGTGCTGCTACTGGCTTTGTCCCTCTCCTACACCTTTTCCTGCATGGGAAATAATAAAATTACTGATAATTTGAGGAGCCTATATCTTCCTGTCCTCAGTGGTCGTAGTGTCAGCTCCAAGTGCACATTGCAAGGGGGCAGGTATTCCAAGAGCTTTTACTCCTTTGCAAGAACTGTGTTTACTGATCAGACAAAATCCCTGCTTTTACTCTGTTTTTTGTACACCAAGAACAGTCTGTCCCTAAGTCCTCTCCTGTGTTTACAATTTGATAAGATAGAATATTAAGTGGTCAAAAAAGGCAGTTTCCATTGTGTTTATGTTTCCAAATAGCTGGCACATGGTGAGTCCTATGCCAAAGTGTGCCTACTAGCCTACTAACAATATGATTCATGAATATGAGTGACTTGAGAATCAAATATTTATGGTGGATCTAAAACAAGAATGTCCAGGACTACTGCCATGCAGAAAAACACTGTAAAGCCATTTTTGTTGTTTTGTTTTGGGGGTTTTTTTAAGTTTTGATGACTGGAAGCCCAACAACATTCCGTAATTTAACGTTTGGGATTTGGCACGAGATCATGAACACCATGGAGGTTTCTTCATAGTTTCATTAGCAGCAGTAGCAGCAGGAATGCTGCAGAGTGTGTTGTTTCCTTCTTCTCAGCATGCTTGCTATTAATGCCCATAAAAATCTCTGAAAAAACTGCAAGAAGATAAACCTAAGACACAATTTTACTTCCTCCTACCCTTCTATTTTTCAGGCGAGGCAGGAATCTTGTGGTATTTTCAGTGGAAATACTGAGAGACAAGTGCTTTCAGAGGGATTTCCATGAGCCTCAACAAGGACAGGAACATTGGTCTGGCTATTTATCAACAGAGGAAATAAATCCTAATATCTATGCCAGTCAAAGTACTTGGCATGGGGCTACATTAATCCAAGAATCTGTGTTTGAGGGGAATGGAACTGACACCAGATGGATTTGCTCACTACTAGCACTTGTTTGCTATTCTTGACAACACAAAGAAGGCAGGGGTTATGTACATAAAAAGTCTAAATTGCTGTTCATTTGGACTACGTGATCTTCCCTCTTTCATTCAGCAACACTGGCTTTCTTTTGCTGGTTCTCTGCTCACTGGCAGAGCATCAGGGTGGCTGATAGGCCTTGGCCATGTACCAAGGCACTGGCCCTGCAAGAGGTTGTGTGGACTCTGCCCTTCCTCCCACCTCAAGCAGGCTGGGAATCCTGCAGCATCAGAGACTTTCCCATTACAGCAGAAAACAAAAGAGAAGACTCAATCTTCTGCCCACTCTGTGTCTCACACAGGAGACCGCTGGCAGTAGAAACATACCTTGGGGCATAAAGCTGTTTGCTGGAAACAGAAAATGGGACAACTAGAAAATGTTCTACCACAATGAAGAAATTTGGGAATTGTTTACTGTTGTCTTTTGCTGGACTATCCTGTCATAGCTTGGAAAGATATGAAACAAACAGAAGCTTGTCTTCTTGCTTCCTTTGGAAGGTTGTTTAAAATGTATTCTCAATCTCAGTATTCTCAGTATTCTCAGTCTGCCTATGGGTCCCAGGGCTAGGGAAGGCATTTGGAAATGGCTTGTATAGTTTTAACAGGTGACTTGCTCTCCATGAGATTCACTTAGAGAAAAGCCTTAAAAACTACAGCCTTTGAATAGGATAATAGTAGAGGAAAATCTATTTCCTTCAAAGAATTTATAGCTTTTCAAATAGCCTCAATTTAAAAGAAATGAAAAGGGAATATGGTCTATTGGCTACAGCCTGAAATTAATGCCAAGGAAATCCTTTCAATAAGTATCTATATATCTTTCAGTTAGCTTGGGCTTAGATTTCTGTTCATACTGTCTATTGGCTGGCATCCTGTGAAGATTACAAGATCTATGACACTGAAAACTTGTAGGAAATTTTGGAGTCAGAGTACATGCTTGTCACCTTTGCCTGTCAATGCATCTAGTCTGAGAGCCTGCATGTTTTACTTTGCAACAGGTTTTCTGGTGTCTAATAAGGTAACAGCTTTAAGTAAAACCTTTCCAGCTGTTGAAGTGCTCTGACTGTCTCTTACCATCTGTGAATCTTCTGGTGTTCAAAAGCAGATGAATTTTTACAGTATAATTTACCTCAGTGGAAGTGCTAATAGTTTTGGGGGGTTGGCTTTTGTTTTATTTTGGTTTATTTTAGTTTTAGCTTTCCTGATGGGCTTCAAGCTTTTAGGACCCTCACTGAAATATTTTGACTTTGAAACCTCTATTGTTCTTCTGATTCACTCCAGAGAATAAAAAAGGATTGAAGAAGAATAAAGACACGTGATTTATAAGTACACAATCACAATCGTATAAGCCTCATTTTCTTAAGAAACAAGACTCAAATGTGCTGTATTTATGCTTGGTATTTCATAGTTGGTAATACACATCCAGGGCCCTGTTGTAATGACAACATTAATACATTTTAAATTTTGTTGAAGACTCCTTCCATCTGTTGTCCATTCCCAGACATTTTGTATTATTTCCTTTCATCCAAAAAACACCCCCACGACTAATCAGTTCAGTATCCACATAGATAATTTTTTCTAAGCAGTGATGAGGAAAAGGAGAAACCTTTTTCTCCTCTGACTTTTCCAAGCTTTCTTTCACCAGCAAAAGTCCATTGTTAAGAAGAAATTATCCTAGGCATATGCCATGCAAAAAAATAAGTGAAATATACCTTCTCATCAAGAAAATATCCAGAATATGTTAATTCCACCAGGAGTAACATGGTCATATGACATTTGGATGGACTTTTCAGAGACTGAAACTCCAGTTTTTCTTTCCAGAGATCTAACAAATATAAATCCATTTGGTTTCCATGGATTAACTCATCTGTATGACAGTAGTTCTTGTTCTCCTGGGTCAGTCCCCAAAGATAGTAGACTGCAACATTCTGTATTTGGTTTTGTAAGAACATTGTGTGAAATTAACTTTGTGAAATTAAAGAAGCCTTACTCCTTCCAACCATAAATACATGAAGGTGGCATGCACAGGTACAAAATTCCTTTGTGTGCTTTTTAGCTGCTGTTTTGGTTGCTGGCATCTATTGCTGTAAAACAGCAGCACTAGGCTTGCAGGCCTAGTGCAAGCAGGAAACAGCTGCTCTTACAGCTCTCGCCTTCCCAGGAGAGGCAGCAACTTTAGTCTGTTCCTGCTGGTAAGGTCAGAAAGCAGCAGACAGGGGATGTCACCATACTGTGAGGGGCAAGGCCTGGTTCAGCAGTGAGGGAAGCTGTTGGCAATGAGGAGGTCAGATATTACTGCTCAGGTGATGAGAAATGCTCTGCCTGTCTGTGTGAGGCACAGGCATCTGACATCAGCTGAGTTTTGCTTCCTTTCCCACCGTGTTCTGTAAGTACAGGTCGCTGGAATGTGACTCATGCCTGAAACAGGAAAAGTCCTGTCTGTTACTGGAAGTTCAATTATTTCTAGGCTGCAGCATAGAAACTGTTTAACAGAGAGAAGATGCAAAATAGACTGTAGTGAATGGAGCTACAGTGACTTTATATGAGCTGAAATTTTACTCCTTAAAAAAACCAAAGTGGTGCAAAACCATAATTCCAGCTGCTGGAAAGGGAAGAGACAGAGGCACATTGTCTGTTCTTCTTCCACAGAAGTCCCTGACGCAGACTTACAGCATTTCTTGGGAGTGAGCAAAATAACTCGGCAGTTCTGGACATATTAGTCAGTGGTTTAAAAATCCAACAGAAGAGCTCACCATTTGTTTGTTAATTCTCGAATTCAACAGATTTTCACACAGGAGTTCTGAGCAGCACACTCAAAGCACTCAGGGAATAACATGGTTCTTACCAAGACTCTAAATTTGGAGACTAAAATTTGTTTTAAATGGTATTTTGTATTAGCAAGGGAAAAAAAGTTTCTGGTCTGAAATTTTATATGGCAACTTTCACCTCAAGGTAATGAAAACAAGCTGCGCTATAAACTTTTCAAAACTGAGGTTTATGGAAAAGCTGACAAATCCTTTACTGGAGTGATGTGGCTGGGAGGACTTTAAAAGACTCCCAAGGAGCATTATTGATCATGATCACACACTCCCGAGCGCTCACACTGGAGACTGCAGGCAGGAGTCCCGCTGTTTTCAATTACTGTGCCGGCCTGGCGGCATGTCCGGCCGACGGGGCCGTGTCAGAGCCTGGTCATCTGCTGGGTGGGGGCCCCACGAGCAGCCTGGGGCTGGTGTCCTGCCCGCCCGGCTCTCCGGACACGTCACATCCCAGGTATCTATCCCCAGCTGGGCCAGCAGCCCTGAGCCCTGTCATTTCTAGCACAGTCTCTCTATACCACCCTCCAAGGGAAGGAGGGTTTTTTTTCAGGAAAATGAGAGGAAGGAGGAAAAGGAAAACACACAAGTTATGGGTTTCTTCCTCTTTTCCCTGGAGTTAAACATTATGCAAGGAAAGGGCTTTTAGTGGGAGAACATGGCTTCGCTTCTCAGCCTCTTCCCTTTGGGTTTGAAAGTGAAGCCATGTGATGATGACGGAAGCACCAGCAAAAGCTGGTGATTGGACCTCAGGAAATTCACAGTGGTGTTTTTGTGCTTCTAAATGAGCAACACTGCTGCTTGTAAAGAACTGAGGTAAAATACTGGCCCCACTGAAGTCCTTGGCAAGCCTCCTACTGCCTTCAGTGGGGCCAAGATTTTACCCTGAGTCCTGTAAGCCATTAGGCTTTTGAGTTTTTAATGGGTCCACTCCTGCACAGACAGACTGCTCTTGTAAGCAAGGGTTAGCTAGATTGGCTCGGATACTACACAATTTAAAACTTAAAGGAAAGCAATTTTGTAGTGAAATTAAGGGACTGTAAAAGGAATTTGGCTTTAGACAACTTGCTTCTGTTTGGATTTGGATTAGGCTGCAATCTCCTTGTCTGTTTTTAGAGCACACGTTCCTGCCAGCATCAATAATCTATTTTCCTTAGTGCAAGTGAAAGGCTCTGATGGCTCAGAGGTGTAGTTTGGTATCCAGTACTGCTCTGGATTTCTTCTTTGGTTTAGGAATCAGGCTACAAATAGTCAGAGACTGCAAGCTGCTCCTTAACATTTATGTGCTGCCAACAGCCGATTCATTGACACATGGGCCAACACACTCCTTCTTTCCCATTGCTCTTCTTACAGTCATTCCTATATTTTTTCCTGATCCTATGAGTTAATTCAAAAGCCTTTCTTTATCATGCAGTCCCTCCCAGCCCAATATAAGCATTCATTTGCACTTGGCCTGATTGTGTTTTCATTGGCAATATTATTTTTATCCTGTCCAACAGCACATTAATCAAGAGCTACCTTGAACCTTTCAGGTTGCCTCAAATACCTCTGTTTCCCCCATGTACTCCAGAGTAAATAAATTAGGACTTTAGATAGTGAACATCACATATATCATTTCACCTCAGGTCACTGTTAAGCTTATAAGGTTAAGCTTATAAGGAATAGAGGTTGAAGGTGGAGGCTACAGAGAAAGTTGTGGAGGAGGAGTGTGTGGGGGTAGCAATCACTCCAGAGAAGTCCATAAAAGATCCAGCAGTAACATTAGGAGAGACTGTGCATGGGGAGGCCCAGCTCTTACTGGCATATGCTGCTGCCCTGGGGGAATGTGTGCTGCAGCCTGCCAAAGCATGGCTCCCCTTGTGCTCTCCAAGCACATTCTGAAGCTCAGCTTCTTTCCTCTGAAGGCATCCTTTCCTCCATCCTGTCAAAAATATCTTCTTTTCCCTTCTCTTTTCCCTTCTCTCAGCACCTGAGGGCCTGTATTTTCCTCTTATAGAAACTCTGCTTGTCCTTGGCTTATATGCTGAGTGGTAAATCCATAAAGCATTCATGGACTTCTCTGAGTCTATGTGCAAAGTCTGAGGTATGCCAGCAGGCATATCTCTGACGTGGCCTTAAGGATGCAGTCCTGCTTGGGGGCTGCCTTGCAGAAGACACCTGACAGCCTGTGACAATCAAAGATTCTGATGGTGTCACACAGAGTGTGACAGAGTAGCTCTTCACAGAGTGCTGCCAACTGTTTTCTGCTTTACTTGAACAGACTTTTAAGTGGAAAGACCATCTCTTGAGAGTGGTCTCTGATATGAAACTTTTGTTCAAAAGTGGGATGAAAGGAACATTTTCTTGGTAAAATTAATGGATTATAAAAGATAGAGCCTACAGTAATGGGAAATGATCATCTGCTACTCCATCCATGTTAAATATACATAAATTAGGGATTTCATTTGCAATATCCCAGAAGTTGCATCTATTTCAATACAGGTAAACCTAAATATTTAATTGAGCCTTTTCTGAAAAGCCATCTGTCTTCTTTAGCACTCCCAATATTAACTAAAGTGACTAATGATTGTGCTTAAGTATGACACAATCTTCCCCTGTGTTGGAAGAGTGGGCTGGAAGAGAGAAAGCTACAAAATGTGCTTCTGACAGGGCAGCTAGGAATGGTGGGAAAGGAAAGGTGAGGACCTTAATCCATGGAATTCTTGATGTGTTCAAAAGCTGAGATTTAATCAGCACACCGTGGATTTTGTATATGAGTGTAAGCTCCTACTCTAACACCCTAGTGGTCACACACCTTTGTAATTTTGCTGCCATGGAGCCTGACTCAGTCAAACATTAGCAGCAATTTTACAGAGCTGACTTGGTGTAAATGTCAGGTGCTTTATCTCTGCTAGGATTTTGCAACATAATAATTATTGTATGCTAATTTAAAACCTCCCACCTTTTGGCAGTGAAAGAATGTATGGGAAAAACTATTAAACCAAATGGAGTGATTGTTCTAACATGCACTGCAAAATCCAGACTGGAATCAACCTACTGAACACACAAGATAAACACAGCCATTTAAGTGCAAAGAAAGTTTACCTTTTGTAAATGCATCTATGTTTGTCATGCAAGGAAGAATATTTGAGTCTAGCTCCAGCAGTGATCATCAGTATCAAAGAATGCCTGGCCTTTTGTAAGGAAGCTTAAAAAACGTCAGAAGGTTTCTGGAGACCAAAAAATGTAAAATGTACCACTATATCAGTCACAGCTGCTTCAAGGTTAATTTCAAAATCCTTAGCACTCCATTCTCCAAACACTAACTCTCTTCCCAAAGAACTCAGAGCACTTGACATCCTTTAAAGTCTCATCCTATGGCCATTTGCACCGTGGCAAACTGAGAAAAAGTGCCTCATAATTTGTAGCTTGCACTGTCAGGGAGTAGTGTATGAAGACTGAGGAGATAGGGGGAGTTCACTCCAGCATTTAAAAGAGGAAGGAAAGAATGCTACAAGAAATTTGATCCACTATAATATGTGCAAAAATTTCAGTGCTCTTAAAAAAAAAAAAAAGATTAATACAATTTGGAGTGTGTTCACTATGTGCCTTATCTTAATACATTTCCTCATGATGACAATATTTTTCTTTACACTTTCAAATGCAAGGGACAACTTCAGGAGCTCAGAGAATGTTGCAGCCACCAATAGACCAGGGACCAGGAAGAAATGCAATTGTCACGAGCTTCCTCCTCCTCCCCATTTAGTCAAGAACTTTCCATGCCTGCTGTGATCCTCAGCCCCACCATGACAAACAGGGAGAGTGACTGATGAAATGATGCATATCCTAGCTTACTCTATGGCTTACTGCTCCATTTCCCTTGTGTTTCCCACTTGCACCAACTGCTGTACTGCAGCCATATAGATTATATGACAAGTCAAGTGTGGGTTGAATGGAGTGCTGCCATCTCTTGGTTATTTTGGGCAGATCAACTCACATATTTTCTCATTTTCCTGCCACTCAAGAATGGTATGAAGTAACATAGAAAAACAACTATTCTGGATGAAAAAGTTTAGGCACTTAGGAAGCATAATTGTGGTTTTTATATATTTAAGCATGTAGAACAGAGTATATTGGACCTCTGTGTTACATCTGTTAAGCGTTTTTAACAAAACTATAAACCATGAACAATTGGAACAGTTTATATATGATGTGAACACCACAAAGAATGGAAAGTGATGGAGTTTTATAGATAACTGTAGGCAAGAAAGACATTAAAATGAATGCATTAAAGAGTACAGGATTAGTAAGAAATGCCTATCTTATATGATGTAATTTCACAGTCATGAGAGGTTTAATTATTTATACTCAAGGTTTGTCAAATAATTTATTTGAAAATGCTTTTGCAATTACAAATGCTTTTCCTTCCTTTTTCTTTCTGACTGTGACTCAAGCCAAAAGATTTACTTTAAGTACTTTCACGGTTGGAATCCAGGGCCATCTTCTTCCTGGGCTTTTCCAAGGCTGGAGACAAGAAGTGTCCTTTTCTTCAGTAGTAGCAGGAGCCAGATATTTGTTTGTTTGTGGTTTTTTTTTAAATTAAAATATGAGAAAAATGAAAGTCTAATTGAATTCAAAATAAGATAAACACCAGAAATGTTTGCTGTCATGACCTCCCTAACCCAACTCTCCACCACAATTTAAAAGAAACATATGACAATGATTTTGAAATAATTAATAATGTAACTATATAATTAATAATGTAATTATATATGTAAACAGGGACCAGTCTATGAATAAATGCTAATATTAGAAGAACAGGGGATTGAATTTATGATTACTTCTGCTATACTCTGGATCAGGATGATGATTCATTGGGGTCACCCTATAGCTTCCTCAGGGGAGAGCTGTCAGTCACTGCCTGCCTCCCTGCTTCTGGCACTGAAGCTGGGGGGGTTCTTCAGAAAACCAGAGGTCCCAGTCTGGTTTTTGGTTTGTGCTGGGGGTGGAATTTAAAAACCATCAGCTTTCTCAGTACTCCTCAACCACCACCATTGCATCTCTACCAAGTCATCCCTCTTCATATAAAGGCACAAATCCAGCAGCAAATGCTGGACAGAGTGTTACCTCAGTGCTGCCATGTGTAGGACAGAAAAACACTGATTCTTGTGCAAGCACAGAGCATTCTGTGTCTGAGACCTGGAAAAGCCTCCTGGCAAGGATGTATGTTCTTGGACGAGCCAACGTCATCTGCTCTTGCTCCTGCGCCTTCCTCGGCTGCAGCCTGTCCTGGCTTCCTTACAGTCCTTTGTAAAGAGCACATGAGTTCTCAGTAATGTCAGGGACTTGAACTACTTTTGTTCTCATGTTTGTGCTTTCTGACAGAAGAACCTGTCCTAGCTGCCATTAAAGAGTACTCTCCAACAAATGAAGGAAATCCCACTGTTTTGTCCAAACTTTGAAATTCTCATCTGAGCAATAAAATATTAGTTAACTGTATCAGATATTTTCCAGTTTATATCTTTATTGTGTCCACTACTGTCCTTCATAGAGAGGGAGAGCAGAAGGTGCTGCTTGTTCCCTACCCTTCCCACTCCCCTGGGAGCACTGAGGCATCGTTTTTCTTTAGATATAAAAGGTGCAAAGACCTCTGTCTAAGTGGACATATCTGGTTCTACGAGGCACCTAAGAGGACCAAGTATCTCATTTAAGAGTGGAAGCAGAAACACAAATCTGACTGCTCAGAAGCTGCTCAGCATAGAGGTCATGGCTATGGTATTGTTCCAGCTCTCTGAGGCATCTTCCATCCTTACCAGTAACATCATCTCCACAGCTGGTGCATGAAGTTGGCATGCTTCGTGGCAATTTTCCCAATTCTTCTACCTAAAACTTCATCTCTGAGTCATCCTAACTTAAGTTCGGCTCCAAGAGCACGTGTGGTACACCTTGACTCCTGCATGGACTCCTCATTTTAACCTCCTGGATTCCCTCCTTTCTCATCAGGCTGGAAATTCTGTGTTTGAAAGTTTGCTCTTCTGTTTTCTTCCTTTTGCTTTT
>VXAX01003968.1:110198-134288 GCA_013399835.1 Leptocoma aspasia | reverse complement strand
TTTTTTTTTTTTTACATTTAAAAGCAATCACTTCTGTCTCTAGCCAAGATTTCTAGCTATGTGTACAGTGCAGCCAATAACTGAGTGGTTTGATAACTATCTCTCGTTAAAGGAAGATTTTCTAGAAGGTTTGTGACTGTGTTGTGTTTACAATGTTTGGACACACTACCGTACATTCTCTGGAAAAGTAAACTTTTCTTCTACTAATCATAGAAAAAATAACAACTAATTACTGAGCTAAATCTAGGGTCACTTCTAATCCATTTGCTTTTCAAACAGCCACTTCCTAAGAAGTTTTATAGATAAATATATTGAGAAGTGAATTACAAGGAAGGGCCTCAGTGTCTCACATAGTAAAACCCATTGCAAAGTGATTCCTGTAACATCAGGCAGATTTCATGAGACAGCTGCAGAAGTCCTAGTCAAGCTGTTACATGGTGTTACTTCCATTTTCTCTTAAAATGAATTTTCACTTCTGCAGGTTATTTCTTTTTACTCTGGGAAGTGCTATGTGCATTTGTACACACACATCAACTGCACATGAGCAAAGAAGGATTGTGTTTAATGCCAGAAACTTTGACAAAGATGAGACTGCAGATCACAAGCTGGCTTAAGTCATCCATTACTGACTGTGGAAAGAGTAGTTCAAGGCATTCGCTCTGAACAAACCTTTATCTCCTCCTTTGGTGGTGCTGACTGCAAACACTACTACGGAAATCTCTGGGTGGCAATTTCCTGGATAGCCCTGAAGGAGTTGGGCTGAACTTGCATCAGAACTTGAGTGTGGGTGGCAGGGTGGAGGAGGGAATGGAGCTACGTGGCATAGCTGCACTTATCTTCATAGCTATTCATCCACCAAGGCAGTGACAGCGTATAAAAGTGGCAAAGTGATTTCACAGCTCTAATCTGGTTTATCATAATTTTTTCCAAGCACTGCCTCAAAGCAGGCAGGGAAACGAAATACACATTACTGCTTTGTTCTGGTTCATGACTAACCATGTTCAAAATGTGCAGTATTTTCCAGAAGTGAAGGTTTTATGACTTATTATCTTTTCCATAACAGTGCAACATTATCTACAGCTGATATAAACAGAACTTTTTATTTATTTTTTTAATAATGAAGATGCTCCTAGTCACAGGAAGAAGTGATTCAGACACACAAAAATACACACAAAAATTGTCTTCCTGTGCAGGAAGTTTACCTTTAGTTATGAAAGTCACATTTCTGTCTAAAGCCATAGATAGTTAGAAAAGAAAATCCATTTAATAGGGCAGGGTTGGAATAACATATTCCTGTGTGGTTACATTTGATCTGTACTGTGTGGTCTATCACAGATAACTGAGGAGGTATACTGAGGTAGGTATGAGTTTTGGCTGAAAACTGGTGCTTATTCATGATGGAATTTGTTGAGAAATCTTCAGATCTACAGCTTCAGAGACAGATACAATTTGTTTATCCTGCAGCTTAATACCCTGATGCTCAGCTTGCCAGCTGTCTTCCTGACAAAGACAAATATGTGAAAATCAGGAAGTGTGTGCTTTCATGAATCAACTGCATTAAAGAGTTGTCAAGCTGAGATTTATGGCTGGCTCAATCACATTGGTGTAAGTAGAGCTATCTGTACTCTCTTATCCAGACTCATCTTTTGACCCTCTCAGTTTCATCAAAGATAAATTAACTATTCTAGCAATACAATAACAGATACAATGGATAAAAATGGGTTATCTTGAAGACAAAAAAATATAAATAAAGCCAAGCCATGCTTGGTTGTGATCTGGAATAGGACATAACCAAAAATCTTTAGAGGTAGCTGTTAGCAGAACAACTCCAGTGCTATTTCAGGATCAGTCAAGAAGAGACATTTCTAAATTAGCTCTGGAGAGCTTTCAATCTTCTCTGTATACTTGGCATGCTGCTACCTCACAAATATTTATTAGCTGTTTGTGTCTAAGCCAATTGGAAGTGTTAATACCCCACTAAATAATCAGTTTCTTTTGAATATTGGCAATTATGCTTGAAGAGGTAAGCATAGAAAAGTGAGACTTCATCTGAGCAGAATCCCAAAATTCTTGCCCAGGAAACCTGCCTGTGATAGTAAAGGACTCCTTATCAGAAATAATCAGAAGTGTAGGAAAATCTGTGGCTAGGGGTTGAAATGAAAACAATTTAAACTAGAAATAAGACAAAGTTTTTGAAAAGTTAATAAATTTAACTTTTTGAACTGGTTACTTAAATTCAGAGTGAATCATATAGCTCCTTGATGACTTTAAATTGAGATAGGTGTCAGAAATATATGCTGTAGTTCTGCCACAGCTTACTGGATTTGATGTAAAGTACCAAGGTAAATTATTCTATGACCTGTATTATGTGAGAGGTCACACAAGAGCACCCATATGGTACCTCTGGCTTTTTAAAAGCATGACTGTGCAAAGCATTTGTGAACACTATAGTCTTCCCAGAAAGCCTAAGGGAGGTGGCATGACTCTGCAAGATAGTGGATGAAAGTGCAGTGCAGCTTCTCAACACTGGTGTTAGATTCAAAGATGAAGAAAAGGGATTAATGTGATGGTCCTTCATTTTATGTTCACTATAGTCCTGACCAGAGCAATAGAAGACACCTGAAGGCACCAGCAGCTGATCACAGGTTTGACTGAGTTTAGAAGGTACCTATGATGTACCAGCTTTGAACAACTCAGTGTTTTGATTGGGATGCAGGCTTTCAGGATTTGTATGTTTTATCTTACTCTAACTTAATCAGCCACTAATATTTAAAAAAATGTCCCTCTAGTATTGCCACCAGAAGGAAGCGCTCACGGTGCTTTGTGACTTTTGTTCGTACTGACGAGCACATAAACCAGAAGCCTCAAGCAAGTACAGATCAATCAGACCTGTTGGACAGTGAAGCAGTGGGAATGAATGAGCAGTGACAGTGGCGTCACTGGTGAGCAGATCCCTATTTATTTCTTCACTTAAGTGCATTCAAGTTCCAATTAATATATTATGCTAAATTTAGGAACAATGCCAAAAATTTTTGTATAGCTAATCTCTCTTTTCATACCTTTTCCAAAGTGCACAGCCATGTACTCACTTTCTTTAATTTTCATTATTCTACCTAGCACTGACTTCAAACCAACACAATCTGGGTTATATTTCTAGGCTGATAAAAACTGATAAATGAGTAATGAAGAATGAAACTGCAGAGTGTTAAGAGTTCCCTGTATACTCTGACTGAAGATCTCATCTGTCTCTCAAGGACTGCCATAGGCACAAATGTTATTAACACAAGAGAAGAGATGGTTTCCCATACCATCAAGAAGAAATTATGAAAAACTTTGCCCAGACATGAATTTTGTAAAAATGGCTGCAATTCAACTATGCACACAATTATGGATTGTTTGTATGATCTCAAATTCAGAGGTAGACACTGAAGGTTTTCATGAGAGGGCATTGTGCTGGTTTTAAGCTAGGATATGGAAGGTAAGGTGGAAAGAAATATGAACCTCACAGAAGTACAGAAACATGTATATCAACACTCAGCCACATTTACCATGATGTTGCACCACTAAGTGTAAGTGCAAGGCTAAGAGGGAGACTGAACCTCATTATCCACCTACCCATGTCTGTAATTTCATAGAAGCTGGTACACTGATGCCTCTGATGATCATTTCTCCAGTTGTCTTGTGCCCAGCTTCTGTATTTTGCCTGAAATTCTGCCAAATACAAGCACATATAGGCTCTCATCTGATCTGTGTGACAGTCAAACTGGAAATCAAAGCAATTTTTAATTGTTCTACTCACTTTGGAGTGACTCCAGACATATTGCTTTGTAGTGTTTCCCTGAGTGATGAAAATGTAATTCCAGTGCCAAAAGTGTTACATCTAAGGAGCATCCCAGCATGGGTCTGGAAAGGTGAAAAAGGCTGGCAAATGCTGAATAACTACTAGTCAATAAAGCTTTGACATCTCAAGCACCAGAGAACAAGTCTAACAAAAATGCTTTGAGGGGAAATCTGCAAGTAAAGCAGACAGGAAAGAAAGTTTGTCAGTTTCAGAACTGAATAGAATTCAGAGAAATACCAGAGTCTAACAGACAGCAAAGGCAGCATGTGCAGGCATGAGATTAGCCTGCAGTGATGGATAGGAGGGAAACTCGCTTCCATTAGTGTATTTTCTCCTACAGTATCACCAGCATAAGAGGAAAGGTGTGAAAGGCAAGTGTCCATAACACTGCACCCTTGGATTTAACATTCAGATTTATAACCATCCCTTACATGGCTTATTTGAGAGGACAAGGAAGACAGCACCTTTGGGCCATATGGAGTAAGGATATGAGCAAGTTTGGGATTTTGTTTAAAATAATTCACTCATTCTATTAATTTCTCCAAGAAGTTTAATTGAAAAGAATTATTACACGGCAGTCTGAGTCAGCTGATAAACCAGGATGATATGATACCTGGTTAGTAGCCCATGAGAAATAGGTGACAAATGCCATTTAATATATGTATGGAAAAATCTCTTAAATCTTTGACTTGGAAAAAAAAATTGTCTTTCATCACTTAGATGTTGGGAGCTCTGTCTTTGCCAGTTACAGCTACTGCATTCAACACACAGCTAATCACTGACTTTTTTTAATCTTTGTGGGTCTTGGCTTTTTTAAAGTCAATTTTTTTTCCTTTTCTTAAACAGGCACTCCAAAGATCCTTTATGTGGGAACTCTATTCAAGAAAAACAACCATTTTGTACCTGCTAACAGTTCACTAAACAATTTCCCCTTACCTTTAATGACATGTATAACATTTGAATGATTCACTGAGAGGAAAATCAAGATAATGCAGGTAATTTTGTAAACCCAAAGATAAGAAGAAGCTTTTTAACCTCTGTAACAGACAGCATTTAAGCAGTGCTCGCTGTCAGTCCTGTGAGAGTTCAGAAGTGTTTCTCATTTTCCCCTATAAAAGGTCTATTTCCATTGTTCTGTAATTTCTGCCAAAATACTGCTCTGAACCGCTAAAAATTAGAAGGAAGTATTAAGCCAGAAACAGTCACTCGAAAATCAGTTTAAATGACCTTGCTTTGGCTGACTTTACAGCACAGGAGGTAAAACTGCTTGCAGATTTAACAAACACCTTTGGTTTGTTTAACTTCAAAATAGCTTTGAGTATGCGTTTCCCACATTTGGCAAGCACAAACTGGGAAGGAAAGGCATCAGTGCAATCACAGAAATGTTTTAAACAATACTTCCCATTTTCAAAAATTATTATTTTCCAGGGTTTTTTCTTTCCTTTCTGAAAATTTCCCTTTATTTCTCCGTGTGCTGCTTGGGAAACACAATTTTTAAAATTTTTTTTTTAATAAACATGCAAGTCTTTAGCTTGTCAGTATATAACTGGTGGCAGCAGACACCTCTTCTTGGCAACAACCTGTAAGTTTACAGCTGCATCCAGTGCTCACTAAAGATGCTGAAGGGATTTCTACCAACTTTAGTGGACTTTTGTTCAGCCTTGATGTGTCTTTGACGTTTGGCATAGAGGACAAGGCACTGATGAAAGAGTCCAGACCAAACATTTAGACACTTCAGGGAAGGTGCGGTTAAGACGAGAGAGCAATGTAGTCTTTTTATGTTTGTGTCTGTGAGAGTGTTTGTCCTTTTCTTAAAAGCAACTTGTTGCTAACATTTAAAAAGCAAAATATAACTGGGGAAACACAAATTCCTGCAAGCCTGGGTCTCAGCCATAAGTGTAACATTTGTTTACAGAGATTGGATTCCTCCTCAGGCCAGTGCAAAGCACCTGTGTTTGACCAGTTCCTAAAGGTTCATGTGGAAAATTGGCCATGTACAGGCCTCTCCAATTTGCTCTGAAGGATCATAATTTCTGTGGAAGAGCTTTTGATCTGCATACTTGTCTCTTACACAGCCTTTTGATTCTTTTAATGTGTTTTACTTGTTGCATACATGATCCTTTTAGACAATTACCATGTTAAGCACTCTGCCTAGTGCAGAAGCTGGAAAAATACAGAATCTTCCACAACATTAAGAACTCACCTCAAGAAAGCTGGAACCAACAAGCCGTCTCTAACAGATGAAGAAAGAAATTACATTCCTACAGATGAAGGAATGCTAGTGTAAATGGCGTTATATGGATGATAACACTTTCTGGCTATTTTGTTTCCCAGAGATCCAAACTTCCCAATTAATTTTTTTTTCATCATGTGAGTTAGCTGCTGAAATATCTACTTTTTCATGCTGTGTTCATACATGCTTCTCACTTCTAGTCAGGAAAGGCAGTGACTCCTTACCAGTATAGAAGCTACTACAGCAAAGATGAGTGCAAATTTATATCATCTTTGTGCTTCTCAAGAAGCTGTTCTATTATTTGAGACAATCAGATCATTATTCAACAAATAAAAAAGAAATGCTGGCCAGCTGGAAGTACAAAATAAGCCTTCATACATTTTGAGAAAAGAATAGGGGCTTTCAGATAAATTGCTTTTCCTTGCTGGGCCCTCTTTTGCTGTAGTTAATTATGAGTGGCATATACAAGAAAAGGCAAGCCAATAAGAAAAGTTTACAGACAACGCTAAGAAAGCGTCCTAATTCCTCTGGGCATTTTAGCATATTGTTGTACACCACTGGCTTTCCAAGTGATCTCACCAGGGTACCAACAGTGTAGAGGTCTTCAATGGATGCTTGTTCAGGCCTAACAATTACCATTTAAAGAGCAGTTGCCTATGCATTGTATGAGTTAAAATTAAGACATGCATTTTGTTCCCACAAGGGATTTGACTGTGGGGTTTTTTCTGCTGAGGAATGTATAACAGGGGGTCCTGATGAACAATAGAAACCTGTGATCAAGACATAAGTTTTGGGATTGCTAATGTGGCCAAAAGACAAAAGGGTATCTTTTGATGTCACAAAGGTCATGAAGCAGCAAAAAACAACATGCACACACAATGAATGACCAAAATATGTAAGCTTGCTGAAAATAACAATTAATTTCTATCAAAGTAATTTATTTCTTTTTCTTGGGAAAATAAGAATAAGTTAATTGCATTTGCAATTCTTTACTATATAGACATGTCCTTGCTTTGGGAAATGAGCACAAAAACAGTGCAGCAAAATATTTCCTTGAACTGCTGCTTTCTACAAAATAAAATGGAGCACAAAAGAAGTGGCTCAGTGGAAAACTGTGCCTGCCTAGAGGTAGCTTTGGTTAATGAATGAGCTCTATTTCCATCAGTCGTCTTGTGAAGGCAAGGACAGAATTAGGATGGATTATAATGCACATAGTGATGACCCTCTCTGTGTGTTAGGTGCTTACTCTTGGCTGAGCACATTCGTAGTCCAAGGAGAGGCAAAGAGAAAAGCCAGCATCTTCAGAGCATGACTCATTCAGTGCATTTTACATCCACTCTTCACATCCTAATAGCTGTCTTGGAACACACCTGGTTCTTAGATGACTAATTTGACATTCACAGGAAAGCTGGGACGCCTCCTCTGAAGGTGCCTGGGTTTTGCTTCTTGTTTCAGTAATTCCAAGGTCTAACCCAGCACTGCTGTGAGGGTGCGTGAAAGAATCAAAACAACATATCACTCGTATTTTTTACCAAACATCCCAGTGCAAATATTTCTTGGCTATTTAAAGCAGAGCTGTGTTGGGGTATCATAGAGTACATTCTCTTTATTTTTTAATGGAATGCCTTAGTGCCCCCAGTACCAACAGGTGCAATACAGATGCAAGTTTACTAATTGTTAACTTTTTTCCCAGTACTAATCATCCATCATAAATTATATTAATATATTGAATTTGTTGGAAGAACAAAGAAAAATGAAAGAGAGAGAAAAAGACAATCCAAATATATATAACTGAGGTAAGATGTGTTGTGACTCTAAATGCTGTGAAATATTATTGAATTTTATACTTGATGCCAAAAGTTCCTGGGTATGTTACTGATAAGCTATCTATTGCTTAGAGTTACTAAGACCATAAACTTGGCCTTCTTTTCAACATGATAAAATGGAATGGTTAAAAATTCTGATTTTTTTTTTCCCAGAATAGTTGATGGATGAAAATTAAAGACTGATCGCTGGGAATTTTACTGAAAATCCCCATCTGGCAGAGAGAAAAACACCATCTGAATTGTTTACAGCTTGAATCTGTCACATTAGGAAACTTTTAAATTGAAAGGAATTCTTTAAGAGGCAGAAATATAGCTAATTGAGCAAGTATTTCCCTGATTATTTTCTGTGAAGGCCTATTGTAGGTCAGGCTGTTGTCATCTGCATTAGCTTCTCTGCTAGTGGTTTGCAAAGGCAGAAGCCAAACAAATGTGATGGGTCCTTCAGAAACCATCAAATTGTACTGGCATCTTGATCCATTGGAAATGATTGATTTTATATAAACAGAACATTAAAAAAAATCAGAAGCTCTGAATCTTAATAACTTGTATTCTCACTGGGTTGAAGCTGGCAACAACGTTATTGTTCTAAACTAGATGCATCTCACATGTTTTTACCTTGAAATTTTTTCGTAATCTCCTTGCATACTTCTATTACTCTCTGTTCCTACTATCACTGATACTGATTTAAGAACTCAATGACCTGAACTCTTTCTGACCTCCAATCCCTTCCTGAAGTTTTTTGCGACAAAGATCAATGCTACAGTCTTTTACAGCTGTCAAAATCTCTGCATATCCTCAAAAATAGGTGAGAACATCTCCCAGGTAACAGGCACTAGTCTGGAAATGTTAATGATGTATATTAGCAACTTCCTATCTTTGCATCTATCTACCACGGTATCTTTCTTAGATCAGAGATGAGGAATTTAGTATAATCTGGATCTGCTGGCTACAAGTAATTTTGTTTGTAGCTCACCATCTGGGTTCCTTGGGCTGTGCATTCAAAATGCAGTGTCAGATTCTGAATCCTGTGCATGCCAAGGTATTGCCTTTTCAAGAGGTGTTTCTCCCAGCTGAGTGTCCATAGGTGCTCACTATTTTTACTCTAAACTCGAACAGATTAATATATATCTTATCTTATATACAGTTTACCTTGATAAGAATAAAAATAAGGTGCATATATAGTTGATTAAGTAGAAATTTTGTCAGGCTATATCATCTTTGGGCAGCTAGAAGTTTTGCTTAATTATTTTTTATTTCAAATAGAAGCTGCTATTTGTCTTAAGGCCAGTTTCTTATTCCTTATAGGATTTTTTTCTAATTCTCTTGTTTGTCAGTAAATGAAACCCATAAGAGTAGCTACCCTTACACTGGGGTGTGGGGAAGTTGTCCCCTCTGTAGAATAGATGAGTGAGATATGAAGCTTGGGAAGAAGTGTTGGTCCAGTGGTTGTGGGTGTGAAATGAAGGATTTCAACTGGAAAGAGGTGTCTGGGTCAGAGAAAAAGCACAAAGTTATAACTAGATGACTCCAGCTGTGGAACAAATAAGGAATATCCTGGGTGTGAGGAAATTGCTGCTCAGATACGCTGTTGTGATCAAGCCTGAAGCACTGAGTTCTTAAAAGGCACCCAGTAAACAAAAGTTTTCTCTGCTCTTAACCTGGATGTTTTCTGGTGAATATTTTTCTCTCTACTGCAACTCTGGGATCATTCCACCTTCACATGCTCAGCCCTGCCTCCTCTGATTCTCAGTGGCTTCTAATCTCCTAATGTGCCTTACTGAGCTGGACTGTGAGAAACTAACCTCTGATCCTTAATTCTTACAGGGTGTGTGTGTGTGTGAGGGAGCACAAGGCAGAAATATTTAAGAACTTCTGGTCTCCAGAAATCTCATTCTGCCTAAAGTAGCTCATAAAAGTAAGTGTGAACAGAAAAGGGTGGAGTCGAAGTTTGAGAAAACAAGTTTCTTGATTCTCAGGATGATGTTTTTACTGGATAGTTCTTGTCAAAGGCTGAGGTATTGTCCTGGAATCCATTATTTTCTAAGGACATTTCAACAGACCTCTCAATAGGAGCTGGAATGTTTTGGGGAGGAGATAGAAAGTGCCAAGAAACATTTCCTTGAATGTCTGTCCAGAGTTTCTTGAATGATTATATACATATGGCAAAATTTCACTTGATACTTTTGAATATTGGCAGAAAGGGAGAATCAAAACCAAAAGTCAAAATTCTTTCATATGCAAACAGCCTTAAAGAGAAGAGCACATTTTCACTGGAAGGATAGATGGTGCAATACATGACCTGGAGAAACTGGACAGAGCATATGATTGTGTTAAGTGATGTTCAGTAATGTTTTTTACTGACTGGTTTCCTGAAATAAACAATGAGGTGTTACTGCCATTTTGAATTGATGGACCACTTTCAGATTGGCACAAAATTGTGGCTAGGCTAATTATAATTTTCTTTGGTGGAAAGACTATGTCATCTGCATTTAGAACCTCATCTGTAAGAAAGTCCGTTAGTTAACATAGAAGATTAAACCCCCTAAATTTGGTGATTCGACATTTTGGCCAATGCTTGGAAGTAAATTTCTTATGCAAACTATTTGTGTGAGAAATGACTCTTGAATTTTATTCAATAAGGACAAAGAAAGGAGCTAGAATTACAACAAACACTTGTCTATTTCTTTCCACAATTGCAAGAATCTGGTAGACTTTTATTCCTCTGAGCATCAAATAAGGTTATGTCCTCTTTTTCACTCAAAGAGCTATTGCAGAAGTTGAATCTGAAACTGAGCTTTAACAAAGTAAAAGCTATTATCTCCATAAATAAGTCTATCCATGCATGCTGACCAAAATCCATCCAGGGAAAAAGAAGGTGCCAAAGCCACAGCTAATATTCAAGTCAAGAGTCCAACATTTTGCTGAATCTGTAAGCGGTAGTTAAACAAGAAAAAAATTATCAATTGTTACCATCAAAGAAATAAACCATTAAGTAAGGCTGTCTACTGAATATGCCTAGCAATGGAATGAGAGCACTGAAGAAAGATTGGCTGCCTATGAAGGCAAACCTAATGGCACATTGGGTTGCAACCAATTTATTGAAACAACACATTCCATTAGTAGAGTTGATTAAAAAACCCAATACTTAGGACTAAATGCTTCTTGTTGTAGAATGCCTTTGTGTACTTTTAATAGCTTTTTCTCTCATATTAGGCTAATTAAATAAGCACACTTCATCCATCAGGGGTTAATTTCCTTCCAGTTTTCTGACTCTGCAAATGGTTCAGTGGACCTAAGTGACATATTTTAAGTCTGCAAGGTATTTGAGCACATATTTTATAAATAAATTTTATAAAGGCATCACTTTTTTTTGTGTCCCAATTGCAGCTGAATTAATTTGTCTGTTGGGTCATTCGTGCGTGCTATTCACTCACAGAAGTGAATAGCTGGAGTTACAGTTTTCAAGTTACCAGCACTGAAATAATTTAGAACCTTTGTTTCATTATGAACAAATCCAGGCTTGCCAAAGCCTGTTCCTGCTGCTTTTCTCACTTCATTTTGTAGCACAGCTGTTTTAAACTTCCTAAAAGGATTCAAGGCTGATCAGCTGGTATTTATTGGCTTCAGAGAATATGCGAGCAGTACATACTTTTGCTGCTTAAGAAAAAAGCCATGTTTGTTATTAAACAGTTTTGGAAAATATTTTAACTAGATTTGAGAGGGTGACAAATAGCTTCTTTAAGAGAATGAACTTTAAAGGAAGTTTTTTCTATTTCTTAAAGGAATGCTTCTTTTGAAAAGATCAGATTTATAAACCTCTCAAAGAGCCAGTACACCAAAAATGCTTTTGTTACTTCATTGGCTACTTGAGGTTTCTCTTTTAAGTAGTTCCCAAAAAGAAGACAAGAGGGGAATATGTTTCCTCAAGTGGAACTTTTTCGCTTGTGAAAAGTGAAGAGAGAGGGAGGGCGAAGCACAAAATATACTGCATTCTGCTAGCCTGATGTTCCAAAAAGATTTTCAGGAGTCGCACCTAAGGAAACATCCTGGAACACCAGTGATATGGAGAAGGTGATCAAAGCAAAAAGCTGGGTAGTTAGGATGAGGCTTGCTGCCTCTTTTAACCAAACTGCTTCCCATGTCCTTCTCAAGAAGACAACAGTATCTTTGGAGAATCAATAGAAGTTCCCTTCACCTCTGCTGTCTGTTGGATTCTGTTTTCACTAGCTGATACTGCAAATTTTCAACTATTCATGTGGTGAATTTCAAAAAGCCCTTAAACAAAAAGAAGAAAATGAAAAGGGTTCAACTATTACTCCCATTACCCTACATACTCAGTTCAAAAGTTAAACAATAAAGAGAAATCGTGATATACAAATCCAAATTACATGGGAACTGATTGTCCATCCTAATTAAATTCTTTCACCTGTGTTCAGTGTTTTTGTAATGTAAAACCCATGTGCTTTTAATGATCTATGCCTTTTATTCATATGAAGAGAATATATTTTCCTTTTATCTTCCTCAGATTTTTTTTCATGCTCAGCATTTTATCAAGTTAATCTTTTCACATACATAAGCCAAAGGCTTTAATTACACTAGTTTTCATAAGACCAGCAACACATAATAGAAACTAGGAAAACACATGGGGTCTAATACATGCTTAGTTGATGTGAATAACACAGACAATAAGCCACTCTAGGGTCAATGGGTAAATGATTTTCATACATCATTGGGAATAGATGAAAATCCTAGAACCATTTAGGCTGGGAAAAGCCTCTAAGATCATTGACTCCAACTGTCCATTACTGCCAAGCCCATCACTAAACCATGTCCCTAAGCACCACATCTGCACCTTCAGCAATGGTGATTCAACCACTTCCCTAGGTAGCCTGTTTCATGTTTGCAGCCCTTTCTGTGAAGAATTTTTTTTCTAATATCCAATCTAAGCCTTCCCTGCTACAACTTGAGGCCATTCCCCCTTGTCATACTGCTTGTTGGCTGGGAGAACAGAATGATCCCCACCTCATTACAACCTCCTTTCAGGTAGCTGTAGAGAGGGATATGGTCCCCCCTGAGCCTTCTTTTCTCCAGGCTAAACAACCCTAGTTCCCGCAGCCACTCCTCACAATACTTGTACTCCAGAGCTTTCACGAGTTCCTCTGAACAAGCTCCAGCCCCTCAATGTCTTCCTTGTAGTGAGGGAGACCCAAAACTGGACACAGGACTTGAGGTGCAGCCTCACCAGCGCCTATTACAGTTGGATGATCACTGCCTTACTCCTGCTGGCTCCACTGTGTCTGATATAGGCCAGGATGGTGTTGGTTCACCTGGGCACACGCTGGATCATGTTCACCTGCTGTTGACCAGCACACCCAGGTCCTTTTCTGCTGGGCAGCTTTCCAGCCACTCTGCCGCCAGCCTGTAGTGCTGCAGGGCATTGTGTGTTGGGTTTTTATGGACAAGCTTTGGTAGCAGGAGGGGCTACAGGGGTGGATTCTGTGTGAACTTCCTAGAAGCTTCTTCCATGCCCGGCAGAGCCAATCTCTGGCAGCTCCCAGGATAGACATGCCTGGGCCAATTAGAAATGGTGATAACCTGTTTAAGAAGAAGAAGAAGAGAAAGTTACTCTGTAGATGTAATTGTGGCCAGAGAAGAACAGGGGGACAATATATGAGAGGAACAGCCCTGGAAACACCAAGGTTTGTGTGGGAGGATGAGGTGCTTCAGGCACCAGAGCTGAGATTCCCCTACAGCCCATGGTGCCAACCATGAAGTGCGTGCAGCCCATGAAGGACCATAGGGATCCAGAGATCCACCTGCAGCCTCTGGAGGAAAGCCCCCTGGAGCAGGTGGGTGCTTGAGAGATGGCTGTGACCCCATGGTCTCCAGCCATCATGTCACCCAGCAGTACTCGTCTGTTCACAAGCACCAGGTGCAGTGGGGCACTTTCCCTAGATGGCTCACTCACCAGCTGTGCCAAGAAGTTATCTTTCACACACCCCAGAAACCTCATAGGCTGTTTATTAATCAAGCCTTATAGCTTGAAGCTGTCTGAAATATAAACCATGACTCTAAGGAATACTGCAGTCAAACTTAAATTACACACTTGAAGGCACTATGCACTGTCAAATATGGACAGAGTGTGGGGAAAGAACAATCCAGAGCCGGTACAATGCTCCTGGTTGTACAGACATTGCACCCAAATTTTTGGAGCTTTTCGTCTTACCCTGATGAGCAAACCCTGAGTATTCCCTGTCTTGGCAGGGAGAAAGGGCAGTGTAATTCCTGAATTTTCATTATTAAGATGCTGCAATATTTTCTCTTTCCATCTTAAAGAGAGCTAAGAGAAGCACAGGATTTAATTAAACATGAAGAAAAGGAATAGAAAAAGAAATCTGATATTGAGTCCTCTGCTTTAAACCATGTGAAGAAGCTCCAGCCTCACTTGGGTTTATTTTAGAGAAAAAGATTCTGCTGTAGTGCTGGGAAGGGAACATACCTGTGCTTGTCTCCTAGTTATGAGAGAGAGAATGGAGGAATGAATACAAATAAAATATATTTGTCTCCCGAGATCTTGTTTTTAAAACGTCTTGATAGCATACTTATGGATCATTAACATATTTTTGACTATAAGGTTTCCATTGGAATCTGTAGAAGGTCTCTGGTTACTTCAAATCCAAAATGGTTAATGTCACAATTACAGGTTCATAGTAAGTTCATTACTTACTTACTTACTCACTTATAGTGTTAGTTCATTACATAGTGGACATGCTAAGTTAATTTCTCCCTTTTTTTTTTTTTTTTGTTTTCTTCCCTTAAATGATGAATCACATATGTTTTTGTAGCCCCAGGCAAACACAAGAACTGAAATGAAAAACCCAGTCCCAAACCCTCTTCTCTCCTGGTTAAAACTGCTCAGTCTCAGTAAGCCAAATTGTTGGAGTTCTTACCCTTTTAAGAAGGAAATTTGTGCAAGAATATAATTTTATTCTAACCATACGAAGCAATGTATCTAGTGTGAAATTAAATGGCATTATGTACTGTTTATGAAACACTTGAACATGAAACAATTACTCTTATTTTATTTAAATTTTAATTAAACATCAAATGCAAAAAGGATCAAAATATACTTTCCTGATTCAATTCCCCACTTTTTTTTTCACAATATTCAGTATAATAAATGAATCTTCCTCAATAGAAGAATGTAAATCTTAAATTTAAATAAAATGTATGAAAGTTTTTCTCCCTTGAACTTCTTGCATTTCTTATTTACCCTTGTGTATTTCTTTGGGCATTTAGAGAGAAAGCAAGAAACAGACTTCCAATTTTCAGCTTTAATTTATTAATGGTCAGTTTTCTCCTATTTATTCCTGTGCCAGTATTGTTTTTTCCTGCTCTACAATTGAGCTGTTCATATTTTTTGAGGAAGGGTCATGTCCCTTTTTAACTTTTGTTTTGTTATATTAAATAATCCAATGTCTTTTTCATATGATAGATTTATTCTTTCCTTACTTATCCTAAACCACAAATTCCTTTATTATGTTTATTGTAAAAATATTTTCTGAGAAACCATAGGATTTATAGTTTTTTCAAACTTAATAGTGCACTAGGAATGGAGTAATTTTTTTCCACCTAAATATTCCTACCTGCTAATATCTTATCTACTGTTGTGCAAGAGTTTGGGAAATTGTGAAAGATTGATTCATCCAGATGCTCTCAGATATTCCTAATCTGATCAAACTAAAGGTTATCACATCTCTTATGATTCTTTGTTGTCCTTCCTTTACCTGCAATGCCTTTTATCCCAGTAGCTGTAGAAATGTTATTACATGAGCTCAAATTCACTGCCTAAAGAGTAGTAAAAAAAATTCAGCAGAGAAACTAATTCTCTCCACATTCTTCAGAGATCTCTAAATCAAATTCTTTGAGCACAGTTAAACTATAAATGTATGCTCTTAATTGTTGTCTTGAATAAATCATGAAGGTTACAGTATCCTGATTATGGCATACTGCTCAAAATTAGATCTGCCAATATAACCACACATGGTGGAGCAACTGCACTGTATGGCTTACTAACAATTCAAAAGAGATTTCAAAATTTTCAAAAAGTTATCAAATAGATCACTTACTTCATGATGATTTCTGTTATGATGGTCTATCTGATTTTTTTCTTTTTTTATTTTATTTTAAATTGCCTGGTATTTACCTCAACCTAATTCTTGGCTTTAGAGAAGTGCTCAGAACTTAAAAGAAACTGTAACAACTATTTACTCAAAGGTATATACATATTTTGTGCATGATCATTCAAAAAAGTTATTTCAGAATTTTCAAAAAACTACTCCAAACCCTTCTGTGAATAAGCCAAAACTTTCTATATATAGTTTAAATGACTGAAGTACATTTCTCTCTCTAATGTCTGAGATCTCATGTGATCTTTTGTCTGATGTTAAATGTATTACTTACAGCTTCTAGTGATAATTCTTGAAATAATGGTTTTACAAATCCAAAAACCTATGCTTTGGAGAGACCTAATTTAAAATTTTTTTTTATTATTTATTTATTTATTTATTTCTCCAAGAGGCATAAGAGTATTTCTTCTTGAACAGAAAAATTAAATGAGTATATAAGGGTTTATTTGAGCACAAGGTTTTATGATTGGTACTGCAGGTGAATAAGCATAATTAGCCTCATACAATATTTGAGCATTTAGTCTAAATATTTGTAAATGACCTAATGTAGACATTTTAACTTCTAAGTACAGAAGAGAGGAAATAAGGTTACATTTTCCAATATGTGCAAAAGCAATCTCCAAGAGCACTATGATGGTGGATAACACTATGGCAAGTTAACATTATCTAACAGAATAAGATAAAAAATGCATATTGTGAGGCGTTGAAGTCAGGGATGTAGCTTACAAGTTAGAGTTGGAGTTTTACAGCTTACAGATAAAAATAAGAATTTTAAGGGAAATAAGTAGCTATTTTGGGAAGAGATCTATGACATCTGTCCTTTGTCTTGCAACCATACTACAGAGAAAGCAGGTAATCTTGCAATAATGCCTACAGAAGCTACTAAAAGTATTTCTATCATGAAATTTATTTGACAATCAGTAATAAGGAGAGTTAAGTTTACATTTTGTTATTTCTTATTATGCAAACATATGCTATAGGTAATAAATATATTACATTTCATAATTTTAATGTGCTGGTTTAAAAGGAGAAATTAAATTGCAAGTGTTTAATAGGCCTGATTTTATTAGTACATTTTATCTAATAGTTTACAATAATTTATATGACATTATGTGTCAGTAATTGGCATAGTACTTTAAAGAAAGACTTTACATCTGGAATAGGCTGTACTGAGTACCGGAGTTTAATGTCAAGAAAGATGCAATAAAACAGAGAAAACTAAAAAGAGTCTTTCCCCTTCTAATAAATCCAGACACAGTCCTGTTTCTGTTCCACTGACATCAGAGCACTGGACCGATACCAAGTCACTCTAAAAAACGCTTTCAAGAAACATCTCTCTACTCTTTGCAGACACAAGATGCAAGAATACATCTTATAAGAATACATTTTTGAGCAACAAATCAAATAAATAAGCAATTAAACATTTTCCCACAAACAAGAATCAGAACTGCTTACGTTGTTTCTTGATTTATGGGCATGAATTGAAATTTCCTACAGAACAAGCCATTGTGTCTACTTTTACAAGCTAATGAGCAGCGTGTTTCTTCTATTTCTTAAGGCTATAAAAAGTTTCATTTAAAATGCTTTGTTTATTGCATGTCACATTTCATTCCATATGTGCTTATGCTGGGCTGTATCATATCAACATGACTTCTAACTGCAACACAAGACAGAGCAAGCCAACAGGCTAATATCTACCAACTTCTCCCTTTATGTGCTTTCCCACAAGATTTAAGTAGATTTGAATTTCATTTCTGTCTGGAGGACACCTTTGGGTGCATTTGGTAAGAGGTTTAGGCTATATCCACATTCTGCTGGCCTCAACAAATGGGCTGAGAGATTTGCCAGCCCTTTTGCTCATGGGCCCTCTCTGCTGAAACCTGTCAACTTTTCACTTGCAGTGACTTCCTAATCCATTTTAGCCAAATGAGTTGGTTAGCAAAGACCTGTTGCTTAAACTAATACATTTGATTTTCCTAAAACACTTCATAGGGCTTTCAAAAATGCAGTGCAGGTGCAAATGGGGATTTTCCAAGGGGAAACAGAGATCCAGCTGCTTCAGGGAGGTAGTGTGCTAATGCAACTGTTGAGGGAGAAGGTATCTAAGAGATTGTGAATACCCATTAGGTATAAAACAGTTTCAGAAATCCCATCACATTCATATTTACATAAATTATTGCAATTAAAATTTTGTGTTTAGATGCAATTACTTCCTTCAATGGGACTATGCTAGGATGTTTAAATAATCTTGTGAAGAACTATGAAGCTTCCTTGACAGACAAAATAAATTGGATAAAGAACAATTATCCAGAAGTCTATGCTGTTCTCCTCTAGTCCAGAAATCTAGCGTAATAGAACAGTGCAAACTTTTTTTTTTCAAAAGTTTGTCTTTAAATATTTATTTTTTATAAGGAAAGATAAAACCTTGGAACACTGGGAAACCAGCCAATAGGTGCAAATTTTTCCTTAACCATATTGTTTTTTTCTTTTTTGTTATTATTCTGGCTGCTGTAATAGGGGATGGGGGGTTGCAGCAGGGGGAAGCTTGTCTGGGTTTCTTTTTTTAAGAAAGTATATGTAGATGTAAATATTTTTATTACCACAGGCCCTGTTCCTCATTTCACAGTAAGATATTCCATGTGCATAGCTCCTTGGTCATGCCTTTGAAATTGGAATGATTTGACAGCAAAAAACTAGCATGACTCAACTGCATCTTAAATCCACCTCTGCTGAATATGGAAGTTATCACCACTGTAAGGGAATTCATATCCCTTGCAGCATACATTCACTGTTTCACACTGGGAGATGACTTCCCTCACTTTTTTTTTTTCCCTCCCCATAAAATGTCTGTGTCAATTTGCAGTTCAAAAGAAGCCACACTATTAGGATTCTTTTCAGTTTGTCTTTATTTTTAGTTTTAGACTAACTAGTGCCTCGTAACTCAGAAAAACGAATTCCAGACATGAATATTGTACACACATTTTTCTTATTTTCCATTCATATTTGGTCTTTCTAGTAATAACCAGTTTTTCGTTTTAGATGTTCATCAGTTCACAGGAGATTTTAAGCTCTTAAAGATGGGACAATTCTATAAAGGTTTATACATAAATATGTCTTCTTCCCTACAGGATCATACTGATCTTGTTGGAGGCATATCCCAAACTGCTGTCACTGTTATAGAACGAGTATTGAGACCAATGACAGACATATTTCTGGTGGTGCATTATTACAGTTTTGAAGGATAAGCATGCCGTAATAAATGTGCCTCATCAGTAAAGCTGCCACGAACACCAAAAACTATCTTACATGGTCTTTCATGATCTTTCAAAATGCAGGGTCTGGCTTCTATTTTGTTCCTCATTTCAAAACAAAATAAATTTGGAAAAAGAATTTTTGAAGCTTTCTTTGTCTCTGGCATACCAGTAATATTCTCTTTTGTATCAAAGTTCAAGCAACCAGAATTAAATTGGCATTAAAAAAAAATCTCAATACCTCAAGCCAACCCCAGAATGCTTATTATTTTTCCTAGCCTAAAAAGTTTCCTGAGTTCTTCCCATTCCAGTTTCTTCCAAACAAAAACAAAATCAACCAAAAATGTCCAAAGAACTGAGAATCTCAAGCTGTGAGTAGCTGAATAAAGAATTCTTCAAACAAGACGAGTGAACTTAAATGTCATTGAAACATATGGTGAAACAGTTTTCATGATGTGCCCGATTCCAGACCCATTAAAGGGAGCTGTTCCACTGACTTCATTGGGTTTGAATCAGGCACTATTAAAGGTGCTTAAAAAATGGTTTTAAAATCAATGCCAACTGGGGGGGTTCCTTTCCAAATGAATGTGGTCTGGTTTGTCCAAGAAAGTTAAT
The DNA here is from genome assembly GCA_013399835.1 of Leptocoma aspasia. Lineage (NCBI taxonomy): Eukaryota > Metazoa > Chordata > Aves > Passeriformes > Nectariniidae > Leptocoma > Leptocoma aspasia. The sequence continues at coordinate 114,333 of VXAX01003968.1, read as the reverse complement.
TTATTCTCAATTGGACACCCAGTTTCACACATTCAAATCTTCCCATGAACATTCTGGGTTAGACCTTCAGCTGGCACGTATCAGAACAATTCCATTAAGGTCTATATGTCTGTGACAATTTACGTCTGGAACATACTTTTGGAACCCATGCTCTAAATCTTTGGAGATTTTCTCATCATGTCTCACTGTATTTTTCTTGTTTGGTTTTTAAAGTATCAGTTGAAGTGAAACACCATGTCCAGGAAAACAGCCTGAACTGAACTCCTTCCTATATGTGAAGAAAGACAGTGGAAATTAATTGAGAGTCAATGCACATAGAAAGATTTTTCAGGAGAAACCTGGATATCAAATTTTCTCCAGTAACAACATTTCATGCAAGAGAGATTGTTAAACTTCAGACAGAAACCTTTTTTTGTGTTTGTATTGACAAAAATATTGACCACTCCCTTCTGGTTTGTTTCACCAGGACAGATCTCTGACAGGATCAGTCAGCAGAGTGTGAACCTCACATAAATATAAGATTGCTGCAATGAGAGATAAAACCTTGCGTTGCAGAATGCAACTTTGCTTGCCTCAAGTAGGTGGATTTCTGTTTTGTTTTTTTTTTTTAATACAACATTAATCAAAACATTGTCATACTATAAAAACAATAAAAATTCTTTTTCTCTTTTCCAGTTTAAAAATATGTCTAGACAAGAAATAAAAGCTGCTCATAACTTTTGGAAGCCAGTCCTTAATTTATTCTAAGAAGTTGTCTCGTAAATACACATCTGTTTCATTCTTTACAAGTTAGGAAGCAAAGGAATAATAAAGAGATCATCAGTTTGAAACCAAACAAAAATTCCTGCAATCTTAGTTATTTAAAGTTCAAGTGTTAAAATTGGCTCAAACAAAAAAGAATGTTGCCATTTCTTGTTACAGATTCCTATAAAAACAGAGAAGAGGAAAGGAGACAGTACAGCTATGGGATTTCTCGTGTCTGCTGGTGTCACCAAATTGGATGAGGTTTGGCAGAAAACCCTTTTAGTTCAGTAAGTGCCAGATTAAGAGTTAATTCAACAGGAAAATGCAAGCCTTACAAAATCAACATTCTTCAGATATGCATGATATATGGCATTCAACATTAGAAGTTAAAAATACATTTGATGACAATTCACTTAGGTTCAGAAAACCTGTGACCAAATTGTACGCTCGACTATCACTCATTCAAAAATGTGCTTGACTTTTTTTGATAAATATATACAAATATATTTTCTCTCCTACTGATTTAATATGTATGGTAACTAGATAACTTTTGAGTTAATTACTTACAGACCTTAAGTTTTATACCCAGAATAAATAATTACAGCAATCTAATTTATGTGAATTTTAAGTGGGAAAAAATGCAGTCATGATGCTGATAAGAGTTTTCATTAAAGTAATTTACTTAAACAATATAGAGAAGTTGCAAGAGTTGGGGTGTGTTTGCACTTAAGTTAATTATTTGCATGTGAGAAATCACACAGAAAATAACTTTAAACTGTAAGATTACAAAATATTTTTAGATTAAAAACACCTTAATGAAAACCAAGACACACTAGCTGGGGGTCCCAGTATATATAGCTGCCCCCGTCACTGCACAATGACCGTTCCCATCCCCTCAGAGAGCTGTTTACTCGTGAGCCCACTGCTCCAAGAAAGATATCTGCTTCCAGTCCACATTAAGAAATGCTGTAGGTTGGCCTTGCCTACCATTTGATGTCATACTTCATGGCACGCTAGTCCTTCAACAAGGAAGATGGGAATTAGTGCAGAAAGTGCAGAGTGCTCACACATAAAGAAAATAAAAGGGAGTAAGTGGGAAAATTAAGAAAAGGAGGTTTTCTGAATACGGTAGATCTAAGGAGGCTCTAACTATCCCATCAACACTGTGCAAGGAGACATCTCCTCCCAAAGAAAGGCATGAGATGGCAGGGACCTCAGTCAGAAGAGGCCAACAAGAAGCAGTGCAAATGAGGTACGGCAGCAGTGCCTACTGACAATATTGTGGTAGATGTTGTTTTCCAAGCAGGCTTCTAATGTGCTAGACATCTTCAGAAGCCTGAATAGGCTTAAGACAACTGGTATAATTGTTTCTTATTGTGTTTTCCATTCAGTAATTTTTTTCCTAGATTGCTTTCCAAACATAGAAACTTTTATTAGAACTATCATTGCCTGTTCCTGCAAGAATGTAACCTACATCTCCCAATCTCACCATTGTCAAGCAGGGTGAATTTCTGCAATAGTCTCTTTTTACTCAATCAAGGAATCATGGTATTTCAACTTATTATTCACTTCATCTTAAACTAACTGAATCATTTTGTTAACATTCTTCAGACACTGCATACTGAGTCTGACGATACACTTCAACATGTCCCAGCTTATACACTTATCAACACTTCCATTTTAAAGGTTCTTCTGCTGAAATCACAGCTTACTGCTAACTCAATCCTCATTGCAAAATAGCTTTGAAAGAAAGCTCTGCACAGTAGCCACCTCTCATCTACAGGTGTTTTTTTTCCTTTGGAAAAAAATTACCTTTTTTTTACAATTGCTCTCTCTCCTGTTGAAAAAGGATTTCAACTGGCTAAACGAGGAGAGAAAAATCACAAAACACTGAAGAGAGAGGAAAAGGCAGAAAAAGATAAGCTCTGGAAACATTCTGGAAGCAAGTTGGGAACTTATGAAAGTGAGATGAGTAATCAGCTGAAGAAAACCATGTGGGGGAGGTGGGTTCTTTTTTTTGGTTTGTTGGGGGGGTTGGTGGTGTTCTTTTCTTTGTTTGCTTTTTCCTACATCTGCTTTACACCATGAATCTTGCTCATGCAGAGGGCATACTGTGGGGATACATAGAAAATTGTTCCTGCTCACTGCCTAGCCTTCCAGGGACCTAGACTGTGACTTCCCAGAGCTCAGGTTTGACATGGGTGAGGTAATTTTCGGTGTGGATACACAATAAATCAGCGTTTGTTTAAGCGTCCTGCTGTGAGTTGAGACATCCATGCCAGTGCAGCCATTGCCACTCAGCCTCACAGACCAGACATTCAACCTGCTGGCTCCTTTATGTACTTGTGAAGTTGTACTAACAACTATACCTCCCCACATCCAGCAGTGCAAACGCTTGCACCCACACTTGACTTGCTCTTCAACACTACCAGTACACAAGTGGGAGATCTGGCACTCAAACATTCACAAGATAAACCTCACAAATAATACCACATGTTTGCACAGGTGTGGAGTCAGTCAAATCTGTAGCCATATGCACATGAAGGAAGAGTTTCGTACACAAACAGCTTCAAAGGCCAAGAAAAGGCTTGGATTCAAATACAGTCCTTACTACTTCAGTACTAACATAATTTCATTTACTTACATAAACTTAATTGATGGCATAGCCTGGGAATGGAAAGACATAAAACAGTTGCAAAATATTTTAAAAGGTTTTATAATGCATGCTGGCTAGAAACAGTAATGTGCATTTTGTATTACAAAGCTTTCTGAATTTTTTCATCTCTCTATACACTTTGGGACTAAATAAACTCATGAGCCCATTATATGTACTTATAACAGCCCACTTAAAACAGTGAAAAGAATCAGTCTGAAGCTGAGACAAGTCAAGACACTGCTCACCTCTCACAGATTTACCTGGTATAGACTTTATGAACTCTGGTTACTGTGTATGTTTTCTTCACTCTACCTAGTAACAAGCAATAGAACAATAATATAGAATATAACATAAAGAACAATATAATAATAATAATATATATTTAGAATAATAATATTTTTGGTCTACAGGTAAGCCTACTTGAAAGCAAATAATGTGTTTTTAGGGCCGTATATGAGCTCCAAGTAGAAGTTAGTTTTCAAAAAGAATTGCAGTTCCAGTCACATGTCTGCCTTGTTGTAAAACCCAGACCTACCAAACCCAAACTCTATATCTAAAAAGCCTTGCATTTCTGTAGCAAATAGAGGTGAGGGTCCAGATGACAATGGAATGCAGACCTTGATATCATAGCATCATAGTTTTCTTTCATCTCTACTTCAAAAAAGTTTCCCTGCATTTTTCTTACCAGTCAGCAGGTTCTCACCTATGTGGAAGGTGTACTTCTGCCAAAAAAAA
>VXAX01003968.1:0-110092 GCA_013399835.1 Leptocoma aspasia | reverse complement strand
AAAAAAAAAAAAAAAACACAAACCAAAACCCAAAAATATCTCAGCTCTATTCTCCCATTGCTTGTTCAGCCTCAAACATAGCCCCAGTAATTTTGAGGAGAGACCCCTGTTAGAGGAGACAAAATCCACTATAAGTGATCACTTGACACACTTTCGTGGAAAGATGTGTGTGTGTGTTCATTTCACATTCACATGCATGTGATTCTGTGAGAAGCTTCTAGAAACTTCCCCTATGTCTGATAAAGCCAGTGCCTGCTGGATCCAAGACAAATCCATTGTAGGCCACACGTGCACAGAGAAAGGCAAAAATTGTAACAATTGGGAAGAAAAGACTGGGGGACTAGCAAACTGTTTGTTGCTTGCTAGGTACAGTACAGCTCATAAAGAGCTTTCATATGTCAAGAACTCATATGAAATATCCTCAGATACAGAAGTCAGTGCACTTAAATTAAATGAATGGATAGAGATCGTCATAGAGATTCCTTTAAATAAAAGATAGACGCATACACACAAAAAAAATCTGCAAATTGTCTCCAAATTGAGAAAAATATTTTAAGGCTCCAAATCTTCACAACAAAATAATAATAAAAATTATCATTCAAGAGAGGACTTGGCACAGAGGAAATGCACCCACATATAGAATTACCTGTTATGTAGAATACCAAAATCAATTAAAAAATTATTTGTCTACAGAAAAAAGAGCAAAAAAAGTACAAGTGAGGTCATATATGTATATATTTATATACACACACACACATATACCTACATAAAGAAGGTGGTGCTGAGATTAAGGCCAGTCTACAGATGGCCTTCATGATACTTTGTCTTCTGTTTCAAATGAAGTAAGCATAACTAGTCCAAGGGCCCCCTTCTAAAACAAATAAGCAAAACTACATCAGTAAACATCTCTTTTGTACCATCTACCCAAAGGCCAGACAAGCCACTTTCTCAATGTGAAGAAAGACTATGACTATCCAGTATAGCTTTGCATGAAAAAAATCATTTTAATGAAGACACAGCTTAATGATCCAAAATTCTTCACCAAGGTCTGGGAATGAAGATTGAATTTCAATGCAATTGGCACTCAAGGGGGCTGAAGAAGGCAAATTTAGGTCTTGTAGGTTAAAAAGGACGAATAAAGATCCAGCACATTAGTCAGATGAATGCTAGCACCTTGGAAGATATTGAAACATGACATTAAACAATCAATTTGTACATGCTTAAAGATGAATAAAACATCAGACTTAAATTTCTTAGTACCAAATTATGTTAGATTAGTTTAAAATCCTTCTTTTACATGGATTGACCCATCAGAGGAAGAATTTAAAGACATGAGATAACTTGACTTTTGTAAGACTTTTGACACTCCTTTTATATAATCTATGAGAAAATTTTAAACATATGGCCTATAATAAATTATTACAAGATATTTGTAAAGCAGATCTAAGAAGATATTTAAAGATAAAAACCAGTTATTCAAGGCATAGTAGAAATATATCCATGTATGTACATGTAAGTAAGTACATGTATGAAAATAGTTTTGTTAGACCTGGAAGAATCTTTGTTTTGCCAAAATATGCTGTTTTAGTAAATCCAAAATGTTTTGTGAAGACACAATCATACAGATACTTGTGTCAGAACTAGAGAGGGAGAAGATCTCCCTCTCTAGAAAGAAAAGAAAAGAAAGAAACTGTAGCTTTATAGCTACAGTGTGAGATACAAGATAAAATAATCAAGTTCAGATTTACTCAGCATAATGTGGAAGTAACTGGGATTTTTAATAATCAAACAGTCCCAGGATCTGAACCATCACGCTGCAGGGTAAAAGTTACAGTTAGAAGCATCAAAGAGATGCAACGATTGGAGGGGTTTGGCCTACAATAAAGCAAAATGTAGAAACTTTAAAAAATTTTATAAATTCAAATTACATACTTGTGATCGGTACCTTGTGGAAGCTTTTGTAGAGGAAAAACTCTCTTTCCTCCCTGGAAAAGAAAAGTTTTCTACCATCATTGCTTACCTCCAGTTGCCTCTGTCTAGTCCCATTTGTTGAATTCCAAAAAGTATTTGGCTGAATGAGATACGAGAGCCATATTATGTGTCTGAACAGCTTGGCAAACAGTTTGCAGCTAATTGAGATATTTTACTAGCTAAGATGCTCTGGCCACATTCCCAGTCATCAGACCCCATGGCATAAGCAGTAATATCATTAGTGTTCAGGTTTAACACCAGCTGACCTTTGAATCTTTCTTTCTCTGAGAGTAAGAAAATTGCCTGGTCCGTGTAGCATGGGAGAGTGACACTATAATTCTGCTATTTTTCATTTCATCATCTTTTGCCATGCCTTTTTTTTCCTTTTTTTATTTCACAGATGACTGACCTGTAAATTGTGATTACGTGATTTCTTTAACAACTTCAGTGGATTTCTAGGGTTACCGATTGCCTTTGTGTAGGTACTTCAGGTGTTCCAGGCATAAACCCCCTGAGACCTATTAACCCTTTTTTTCCTTTTCTGGGTCATAAGTATGAGATGGAGATATCAAAATCAACCTAATACGCATATACAACTTACGTGCATGGATCTACTTTCCACTGTCTATGGTCATTGTGTCTTAAGTCTTTTCTTTTTCCCATATGTCTGCTGATAACAATTTTCAGCATTTATTTCTTCCCTCCTGTTATGCTAACTGTGATTCTAATGTGCTGTTCAGAAATTCTGGTTGCAAGGCTATTAGAAAAAAATAAGAAAATCACAGAGTTCTATACAAAAAAAACCTGAGCTGGTTATTTTGGATATTTTTTTCTTTGTCCTACTGATTCCATAGCCAGAGGTTCTTCTTTGATGACTCTTTCTTCTGACTTAGAAACCCACATTCCCCCATCAACTTTAAACCTGAGCAGTGTAAAGAATTGTTTTCCTCTGTCCATAGAGAACCTTGCACTAGGGAGCCCAACAGATCCTCTACAGTCTGAAGTAGCAGCATAGAGTAGTCATATTTCTTTAGCTATAGCCAGAATTCATGCTGTACCTGTCCTGCACAATACTTAAAAACTTTCCTGCTCAGCCTGGGTTTAGAAACTTCAGTTGCCTCCAGAGTGACTTTCACAATCTCATTTGCTTTGGCAAACAGGAAATCACTGTTTTGTTTTCTTTTGTTTTGTCTTGTGTCCAACTCACTGACTTTTGAATACTTGTTTCTGAATAATAGGTGAGAATGAACACTCAGCTTGCGATGGACTTGATGTCTTAGGGGTAATGTGGATGCAGACTGCCAGACCCTCTCTCAGACATGACTGGCCTGTCCATTCAGTTTTCATATAAGCAAGACTGGTAACATTGCTGTCTTTTTCTGACATGCTCATATAAATTGGAGCAATGATATCTTTAATGAGTCTCCTCTGGAAGATTATGTTGGATCAAGTCCTACAAGGGATGTGGCAGAGGAGCACGTAGTGTGTAGATACTGATCAAGCTTTGGTGCTGAGTCTGCAATCTCAGACTGTCAGCACTGGAACGCTGTTGGCATGTGCAGGGGCAAATCTTTAATGCTAACCTCTTGAGGAACATTAAACAGGGAAGTGACAAAGGTGATTAAGAGCTGCCCACCTATACTTTATGACACATTTACTGTTATGACCCAACTGTGTTGCCTGTGGCCCTTGGTAGCTAAACACAATATAAAACTAGACTCCCAAGAGAGGGAGTGGTTGCTTGCAGTATTTGCAGATTGCTCGATAGGTACCCTCAGAACAACCACAGGTTATATCAAATGGAGGAAATAGTGCACAGGAGGGCAGGTCTGCACCTCAGAGGAATCTCAAACATGTTGGGGAAATGGACCAGCAAGAATATCGTGAAATTCAGCAATGGGAAGTGCAAAGTCCTGCAGCTGGGCCGAAATAACCTGATATGACAGCAGACTGGGGATGGGCAGATTGGAAAGCAGCTTTGCAGAAAAGGCCCTCAGGATCCTAGTGAACAAGTTGACCATGAGCTAACAATGCATCCTTGTTGCAAAGGCAGCCAACAGCACATTGGGCTGCGTTAAGATCTTCACAGGCAAATGAAGTGGTCCTTCCCTTCACTGTGCTCTGGTAAAAGATATCTGGAATCCTGGGTCTAGTACAAAGGTGACATGGACGTACCAGATGAAGCACCTGATATATGAAGAGACATTGAGAGTTTAGGCTCGGGAAGGGAAGACTCTGATGGATCTGATGTATGTGTATGAGCACACAGAGCAGTGTGGGGTTGTAAAGATGGAGAAATATTCTTTCCAATAGCAACAATGAAAGGTTAAGAGGCAGTTGGCACAATTTAAAATACAAAAAATTCCATGTAAACAGAACAACAAAACCTTTTTTACTATGCACATAATCAACCACTAGGACAGATTGCCAAGAAAAGTTGTGGTGTCTCCATCCTCAGAGTTATTTAAAACCTGACTGGACATGGCCTGAGGAACCTGGTCTAGGTGATCTTACTCTGAACTAAGGGTTTACATAGACTATCTCCAGAGGGGACTTACAAACTCAGCTATTCTCTGATTATGATTATGTAGCTCTATTTAGAGCTTCTCAGTGAAAAAAAAAAAAAAGTCCTGCAGAATTATTTTCTATGGCTTTTTTCAGTAGAAAATATAAATATTGCATATTAAAATAATGCAGGTTGACTTGTTTAAACATGAAAAGGCTCAAGATCCATGAGCAAGGGTTTGTTTGTTCTATCTTCAGTCAAGGAGAGAGATATCCATAATTTCAAGCATATCCAACACTGTGTCATTTGCATAACCGGAATGTAAAATTTTTTGTGATCCAAAGGGTTACTAAAACACCACAGATTTTACCCCTACTGCATGCACTTAGAATGTAAATGTGGTACCAAAATTTTGTAAATAAGCCACAGATGACTTAAAATGTATGTATTTAAAGCACTCTCACTGCTATTGTCAGCTACATGTGTTCTAATAAAGACAATGAGAGCTGCACAGCAGTGAGGCCAGCAGACATGGATCAATCACCAGGATTTCTGCTAGTGGAGCTTCCAAAACAGGGTGATGTTGTACACATTTCCTACTGGGAACAGCCTCTGGTGTATCCTGTCTTCAAACAAAAGGAACCGTAAAGGGAAAGGGCTAACAGGAAGAGGACAGATTTGTGTCACTGAAGAATTTAGTGTTGCATGCACAAGTGATATCATTTTAATGCAGGGAAGATTTTCTAGGCAACTAAAACTTATTAGTGTAGATTGTTCCTGTCTTCTTGAGTTCACTACCATCAGCAACAACTTGCTATCCACCCATATTCCAGCAGACATTAAAAAGCAAAGAATTTCAGTACCTTCTGCTCAGTTTTCCTTTGAAATAAAGAACCCAGGTAGGCTCAGTGTCACCCTCTCGTTGCCTGTACCTAGCAAAAAGCACCAAAAACTTGGATATATAAATAATATTTATTATCTTCATTTTTAGAATGACAAGAGTTGACCTAATTGCTGCTGAGATTGAATCAGGATTTTCTGAGCTAAAATATATTAAGACAGTATGGAAAGTGCAGAGTAGCTCTGTGGGGCAGACAAAAACTTTGCTATTTTAGTACCTGAACAAGATACTAAGAGCTTTCATAGCACAGCTCTTTCATAGAGATAACAACTAGGTGAGATGACAATGCATAGCAATCCCCACTGCTCCCAGTTCCAAGAGAGCTTAATTATTGTGGAGTGACGCTGCATAGCTTCAGAATGAATTAAAAATAAAAGCTGATAATATACAAGTGTGCTAAAAGAGGTTGTTTGGGAGCAGGTATGAAAGGGAAGATCTGGTGCAGTAAGACTTTGCCTGCTTGTCATTCTTGTAGCAGAACAGTAAGTAGAGAATCAAGTATGGCAAGTAAAGGGGTATCAAGTTCTGCTGAGGAGAGCAGAAGGTGCAATTTCTGCATGAAGAACCTTAGGCATGGTGGAGTCTTTCATTAGAATCACAGAGTTGAAGGTTTCAAGCAACCTGGAAGCACTCACCTCAAAAGTGAAAGGCATGACTTCTACTTCACTTGTTTCAAAGAGACATTGAGCCATTCTCTGCCTCCCTGACAGCTGTGAAAAATGACAAGAACTTGGCTGTACCATGGTGTAATTTTTGCACTCCTTTCTGATGAAGCTGTTTTACTGTATGAAAATCACTTGCATCTGAAGGGGACAGGCTACAAACTGACCTGATCACAGGGTAGGAAAATCTAAGGACAAACAAGTTAGATTAGACCTCATGTCTAAATCTAGAGATGAGTGTCCCTAATACGAACAAACTTCAGGCCCCCAAAACTGGTACTTCCTGCAAAGAAATATTCTTTCGGAGCTGCCATATTCACTGATTACTCTTCCATTGAAATCCACTGAAACTGTGTCCAGCAGAAACTGGAAGTAATTAATTTGTTAGGAAATAGAACAAGTTTTCTGTGACACTTTGTCCTCTCACTTCTGAGTCATGAAGAATACCTGAAATCTTGTTATTTTCTAAACACCATGGTACCGACATTTGAAAAAATACAGTGCTTTGTCACGTGAATATTATAGGCAAAGATGACTAATTTAGCAACATTTTCTTCTACTAGTTAATAAGGAATGTGTACCTCCAGGCACCAGCTTTCTAAGATGGGATAGATCTGTACTACTCTCTAATGCCAGGGCATAACTTTAAGGTTTGCCTGAGACAATAAAATCACTGTTCTAAAGGTCAGGAGGTAAAATCTTTATGGGACTGCATCAGCTCCATCATCTGCCAAACACAAAACTGACATTTGATAAAGTGATTTCTTAACCCTGAGAGGTTAATGGTTGTAAAAAGAAACACTATTAAAAGCATGTTAAAAGATCACAGTGTTAATCAGTACTGAAAAATGTCGATTAAAACCATGTTCTACAATCCAATATCCCCTCCAGTATTTGAACATTTTGTTTACGTTTTGTGCCTGTCTGAACAATAAAACCACTTTTCTTCCAATTCTATTTAATGTTGATTTTTATCTTCCTGCCTCTCACCAGGAGCTTAGCATAGTTATCTTTGGTTTCACTGCTCTGCATGGGATGTTTAAATGGAAAGCCACAATATTTTTATTGAAACTTTTCACAAAACCAGTAATGAAATGTCTTCTGCCCTAAGCAGTTTTTTAGGCCACCATGCTACAACATTTCCAGGTAAAACCCTAAGATGGCACCAGCTGTTGGAATGATTTTTATAGATGTGATATTTATAGTCTCTCTATAATTTACTTTTTATGTATGACTACAAATGTACTAGCCAGTGCACTGATCAGCTGGAGCCTGGGCCTTAAATGAGTTAGTCAAATTCTTCCACTTAGAAGTTGCTATACAAGTCGTTTCTTGTATATTAAAGTAATGTATAAATGTATTACACAAAGTTGATAGTTATGTCCAAATCATACAGAAGTAATAAAAATAACAATTGAATGTTATCATACTAAGATGCAGACATCATAATTTCAAAAAATTGTTTATTTTCAGCTTTCAATCACACAGACAAATAAATAAAAAGTAAAGGACTGAGACTAGAGTATGCTTCATCTGTTCTGCATAATTTACCTGTAGATCACTTGGTCCCATATGGGAAATATGATTTTGGATCACTGACTTATCAGAGGGAATTGAGGAAAGCAGTCCCACAACAAATAATATAATTTTCTCTTGTCCAGTCAGACAACAAACTGCTCAACCATTGAACTGTCTGATATGATTTTAAAGATTAGATTGAAAATATTCCATACAGCTCCAACTACGTGTTTGTGTGTTGCAAGATGAATAGTTACATTTTTGGCATCTAAAATTTTTCCACTGATGGCCAAGTGTTTCCCAATGGCATCTTAGCTATTTCAATTTTAAAGTCTTTGTTTGTATTGAACTTTATTCATGCTCAGTCTAACAAATCAGGCAAGTACTCTGTGCAGGATACATAATTTTGTCTGATCTTTTATAGTGTGCATGCAGGAAATGCCCCGTTAGCAAACAGTAAAAGAAAGATATTTGGCTGAAGAAGGAACAATAGGGTAGCTCTGGGAAATAATTAGGACAGTTCTATTAGAGTTCTAGGAGAGTTTATAATATGAATATACAGAGAAAAATTAATTGGGAGTTTTTACTTGTTATGATATTCTTCTGAAAGTCAGATACTCCCAAAGGAGCAAAGATCTGCATACATCAGTGACAGTGGTTTTGTTAGATGTGTTTTAATCAACATAATTAGCTAAATCTCTAGTTGCTATTTCATATTCAGAATTTGATAGTAGCCTCTTGTCCATGTTTTTTCATTGTTTATCAGAAATACTCTCTACCACAAAGCAATCAGTTCATTCTTAGGTGCCAAAACTAAAAATTAATTTGGAAAGCTAACTTATATCAATGAGCAGGGCAGAAGTACACGGTCCATTTCATTAGAAATGAGTTACTAAAATATGCACTCTCTTGTCTTATGATATTTATCCATATAAACTAAACTGAACAAGTTACTAAATAAGACTGGAACTGATTATCCTGTTTTATTTGGATTGTATTGCCTGATTTCTGAGACTTTCTTCAGAAAATAAAAAAAATATGTTGACCTGTATTATTAACTACCTTCATAAACATATATTAATTTTATATTCTTTCTAAAAGGCATTATGTACATAAATATCACATTAATAGCTAGGAAAGCCTTTGTCCCAGCTCACATGTCTTTAACTACCAGTGACACCTACAACAAACTGATTGAACAAATATGGAAAAGAGCTGAATATTTTCTGATTATTTTTTGATTTGCACATTAGAGTCTATTCTTCTTTGGACTATGAGTATACATGAATTTAAGCTAAAAAGATGTTTTAAGCTCTCTTGTTTGCAAATATTTAAAACATGCCATTTGCTGTTGTTTTTTTCTCTTAGATTGCACAAGACCTAAGAATTAAAAATGTAAATGAAAATTTTGTCTATCGAATTAACCACTTTGGTTTTGTAGTGTCATATTCCTTCTACTTTTTTAGAAACTGAGGGCCCATTTTACAGTGGTCTTTCAAGTTATCTGATTTCTAGAGAAAGGGTGTAATTAAAAATAAGCACTCATACTACTTATCTGCTCAAGATAATTCTCAGCAATATTTATGAGCAAAATATATAATAAAATTTAAGTTTTGCTAAAACTATATTTCCAATAACATCTTCTGACTTATAAAAATGAGGACATTTTAAAAAGCATATTTCAGTTGTCATAATTTTCATTGATGCTTAAAAAGAAAGATTACAATTTTAGAACAAAAAGATTCTTAAAGAAATGACACTTTTTCAGTTTGATATATTGCATAAAATCATAATACCAGCACTGCTAAGTGAGTGAAAACTTTGTTTTTTCCTGAGGTAACTAATAGAAACGATTTACTAATAAAGGCAACATTTTATGATGGGATATATGATGAGATACAAGCTAAGATTCCACTAGAAACACAAATTTTAAATCCTCTAACCTCAGTGGTACTCTGGTCAAGAGTCTTGATTCAGTTCATTCAGGATGATTTGTAAAAATGCCTTCTTTGGAGATTGCTCCAGAGGCCACAGATTCTAATGCAAGACTCTCACTGATTTCCAAGAAAGAGTAACACAAGACTGGTAAAGCTATTCCATCCATCTTTTCTGTTATTCCAGCTAATTAGAAAAACTGTCCTGGTTTTGAAGTTGGAGGTAAACTGCTTTCAGCTCTATTACTTTTGTAGAGTTTATAAGCACTTTAAAATGACAATCAACTTGTGGACCAGTAAACAATAAATGGTCAGAGATGAAAAGTTTATTCTTTAAACATATTCTCTTCTTTTAAACCCATATCTCTATGTCTTCTTTTAAACCCATATCTCTATTGTCCCCATCAGTAAATATATGAGGTATTAAATTCATCTCTATGTTACACATTATCATGTATTGCAGAGCTTGTAATTTAGTTGTTATGATACTAGAGGTTTATTGCACATCTTGGATCTCTGTGCTAAGTCCTGAATCGGGACACAGGCAGTGAAAACATAAAAGCCTTGTTTCCCACGCTCTGCATAAGCTATTGTTATAAAAACAATAAGTTGGCAACACTAATATCTGGAATAAAATAAGTTGGAGTCTTTGAACACCTGCAGAGATATGAGGAGAAAGGAGATCTGTTGATTTTTTTTTTTTTTTTGGTTGAAAAGCCTCGTGGAACCCTTCTAGTGCTGATTGTTATCCTAATCATGCAAATGGTCAGCACCAGGAGGCAACTTGCCTTTCTGTACATGCTGCATTTTAGTGTTCTGAAGTGAGAAAAAGAAAGACTGATAAATCCATATTTCAAAAAGATCATTTGCTTAGATATCTAACAGGCAAATATAGATAACTAATGCCATCAATTCTAATGTGCCGTGTTATATGAGGTAGTTTAGAGCTTACTCATAACAGCTTCCAGCTCCTGGCTAGCAAATGTGAATGGGAATTCATTGTATGCACTGACTCATGCAATCATTTTCCATACTGACTTATCACATTGCCATTAGCCTCTTTCCACTCAGCATTGCATGTCTCCCCATTATTCCATTCCCAATTTTGAGTGATGTGTGCTGCAATTATGTAGTGCTTTATTGTCATGTATCACCTGGAGCACAGACAAACAGTAAAATCTTTCACAGGGCATGCAAATTGTGAGTAAAGCTAACTGAGCACTTTCCACAGTGGTTTGCAGGTCTGATAAGAATGCAACACAATAGCAATTTCGGCTGCTTGGCAGGGCATGATGGAGTTACTGTGAGTAAGGAAATATTGATCTTGCACTTCTTGTATTATGATAGATAGCTATAATGCATAATTCAAGAGCTAAGCTTACGAAATATGATAGTTGATAGAGAAAAGGTTCCTCTCTCCTAGGAGTTACCTATGAAGTAAATAGTTGACAGAAGCATTCAACATGGTGTCTGCTGATCCAGAGCAGGCTCTTCTGCAATCTATAAAAAAACATCTGCTTAGGGCAGGGGGACCACGTGCAGTTCACTAAGATATAAACTTCTAACCAGAATGTTCAAAGCTCTGTGCAGCCACACAACTCCCCATTAATGTTAATCGGAAGTGTATGGTTTTCATATATCCCTTTGAAAATTATATCCCATGAAGTACTTTGAAACAATATATTCCCACAAGCATCGACTCAGAAACCAGTACTTCTGAAGGAAAACTGCTGTGGCCATAATTCTGAGTCAGTGCAACTTAAAACATGTGGATGTTTTTTCCTCAAAGATCAATGTGGCTCATGGCTTAGAAAGCAGCAATGTTTTATGATTTTAAAAGCCATACCGATGAGATCTTTATTAATTTAACAACACTATAAGAACCAATTTTTCAGCATAAGCTAAAGATAAACTATTTGATGAAATAAAAATGAATTCTTAAAAAATATTTAATTGCTTAGAATAAATGAGATTTACTCCCTTTAATTGTAACTGGACACTTTTTATTTTTTCAGTCAGTGGTAGAGATGGACAGTTATTTGCATGGTGTGAATGTATGAAGCATGTTTATAAACATATATGTTCTAATAAAGATGTTTCTATATTATTATCTTGAAATTGCTATAAGTTCTGTCTCCATTATAAAATAAAATAAATTATCCCCACTATCTAGTGACATACCAGCAACAATATTTTGTAATTTGGGTAAATAAAATCTTTCACCTTAACTATGACTGTGAAGTGGTTGAAAAAGTAAATTTCAAACTTTGTATATTTGCTAGAACTGACTGAAATGGATTTACACAGAGATCACACATCAGGAAGGTGGCAAGTTCACAATCCTTGTCTGTATCAAACCTGGTTTGCACAATTCAGAATTGATTCATGCTAAAGCATTGCTGCAATAGCTGAGTGCTCTATGAAAATTTTGCTGTACTCTGAGCATAGATAAATGCCACTCAGAGAAAGACATCTATACTTATCAAATGTGAAGAATAATAAATTCAATATAATTGACTCAATTTCTCCAATGCTGTGTGAAACATTAGTTAAGGCCAAAAGTAACATCTGTAACCTATCCCTTATCTGCCAAGTCCA
Organism: Leptocoma aspasia; assembly: GCA_013399835.1. Lineage (NCBI taxonomy): Eukaryota > Metazoa > Chordata > Aves > Passeriformes > Nectariniidae > Leptocoma > Leptocoma aspasia. The sequence continues at coordinate 98,002 of VXAX01003968.1, read as the reverse complement.
TGATGAGTATTGTACCTGGGTTAAATGAAGTAAAATCTTATCTTCTCTCCGTGAAGACATTGGAATGCAAATAACGCTGCTTCATTCAATAATTTATTTGTCCCACACCCCCTCCACCACCTTGGGATACGAGGGCATGAAAATCCCATGTGAAGCAAGCCCCTAAAGAGAGCTTTGAATTTCCAATTCAAAACCTTTTAGATCAAGCTTATTCTCAGATGTCGTCTTTACTGCAAACAATTTTAACAAGAGTAACCAATTTTCTGAAAATCTTTCCCAGTTTTTCAAATAGATTTTATTACAAAAACAATCAAGAGAAAAGTAAGAGTGTTTTTACTGGTGTGAGGAGGAAATGGGTAAAGCACTTGCCTATGACAGGAATCTTCAGCATGATGACATCATTTACAGTTCTTCTGTCAAAGTTTAACTTCTCTGAATGAATACAATGAAATGGCTCTGCTTTCTTTCTTTCAAACAAGCAAATAGCATGAGTACATCTGTTTTGTCTGAACAGTGACAACTCGCTAAAAAAGCAAAACCCTATTCCACAGCCTTTATCCAAAGAATTGAAATCTTTAATGTAAATACACAGGCCCTTTATGACCTTGTTGCTTGCAACTTTTCCTGTTGTTTTTATCCACTCCTAATTTTAAAAGGATAGAAAGAAAATTGTCTAAGTTCAGCACAAACAGCAGGGAAAACCAGAAACTACAAGGATATCAAAAGCCAACACCGTATCTACAAAAGTGGGAAGTGTTTCTAGTCCCCAAAATACAGACTTCAAACCTCCGAGCAGGGTCAGCAACCAAGAGGGTACTTGAGGGTTAACAGTCTGTGAAACTGTACAACAGCTTGAAAGATGCTAAGCCATTGAGTACCTCCTTGGGTTACTCATTTTATGGCCTTTGAAGTGGGTTTAGAAATTCGATGATGGAAAAAGGAGAGGACATCAGTGCCTGGCAATGGTTGTGTTGCACAATTCAGTTTGTTGCTATTGGACACGTGGCAGTGCAGCCTGTTGCAAATTGGCTGAATGTGATGGGAGGCCAATGTGATGCAACACAAGATGCTGAAGATATAAACAGGCATGTAGTTGAAACGTTGTTAAGAAAACATTTATCCTGCTGTGCTGTTGTCACTATCGTTTAATGCATTTGAATTTTCTTCAAAGCTTGATAAAATTTGTGACTGGAAAAGAGGGACACCTGTCTCCATGTGCAATCCTCTAATGGCAAATTTTATCTGGCCTACCTTCTGCTTAAAACAATAATATCACATACTGTCTCTGGATTAAAAAGCGACTGTAGTAGTAGAACTAAAATTTTGATATTGTGCAGCAGGGAGAAATGAGAAAATCTCATTCAGGTGAGTAGAAATAATGTCTCTCTGCTTTCCCTAAAAAAAGGTTGCCTTGAGTTTTTAGAAATATTCCTTCAGCATACACCAAATTTTCATCACTGCAACTACATAGACTTTTAGGGAATTTTTCTGTACATGTAAATAAGTGAGATCAGAGTTACAGTCACTAATCATCCATTGAGCTTTTGTTGTTTCAAAATAATATGCCCTCTGGGAACTGACCTAAGACAAAAAAATAATCTCTGTGTAAGACTTTCCCTAAGCTTGTACTCTGGACAAGAATACAGGAGTAAGGGATGAGAAAGGAAGGTGATATTTCATATTTCTGTGCTTGCATTTTTTCTTAGCAGCTCCCTCCAGGACACCCTTTTTAATTTTCCTTTTACCTATGGCTCACTTTCATCTCAGCAGAGTTTAAATATATATATATATTGTCAGAGTGAAGACATGCAAAGTCAAATGGAAAATATACTTCACTTGTCAGTTTCCACTGTCACCTGAAAATGCAGGTCCTTCATATTTTGAACTATTTTCTTTGCACTGCACTGACCTGTACAAAAGACATAAGAAAAATCTGCAGAATATTTCAGTCAATATTCAAAAGATTAGAGCCTTATTGTGGAATTGTGATAGAGATAGAATTTCAAAAGGATAAAGCATAAAGATCTACAGAATTGAAACAGGTTTCTGCAGGAGTCTTTCTGAAAACAGACCAAATTGAAAATAATGATCTATATCTACTGAGTTTTATAGACTTTTACAGGACTTTTTCCTAATGGCAATCATGCTTCAGGACACAGTACAACATAAAAAGCAATCTGCATTCTCTCTTGTCATTGTCAGATTTTCAAACCAGAGCAAATGAATCAGCTCTCCTTTTTCTTTCTGTGTGTAGCAACAAGGAAAAGGGAAAAAGGAAAACTACGTGTTTTCACCCAGCGCTCCATAGCCAAAATTGCTGACTCATTTGAGAGCAAAAGCTGGTCACATCCTGAGCTGCAGTCAGACCAGCTCTGCCTCTCCAGCTGGCCTTCACAACTCAGCAGTGCAGAGGGCAGAGCAGTCAAAATAACATAGCAGTCAACCAACCAGACAAAAGATTAATGTTAAAAAAGGAAGGGCAAATATCTAAAAATAGTGCTGGAGTAGTGGTAGAAACATATATCATAAAACAGCCAAAACTACCAAGTTTGTTGATATAGAATAGTTTCAAAAATATCCCTGGCTGCTTAGTTGACAAACATGCTGTGGTTACACGAGCAATAAATACATCTCAGTTTAACCAAGGTTGAACCGACCTGGCTGAGAGAAAACTGCTCCCACCACAAGCTTGCAGGCCACCAGTAATCCCACGGGAGCAAGCAGTGCTTGATTGTGAACTCCCAGTTCAGTTGGCAACAATGGTAAAAAGGCACACTAAGGCCAGTGTTTGACCTGATGGTCATGAGCCTAAAGTTCATTAATGTTAATTGGAGCTTTTTCCACTGATTTCACCCAGCTTCAGTCACCAGCTCAGCATCTAATTTCAAAAGAATTAATTATTCAGGCCATGTTCTTATTTTCATTGACTTAAATCTGATGCTTTCAAATAGCTTATTCTATGATGTAAACAGCATATGCAATTTATATTAAATAGAGTTTGAAGGAATCTAGGTTTACTGCAAAAAGTGCTTCTTGAAGCAGAAATTAGCANTTTGGAAGCACCATCTACATGTATATTTGTGACATTCAGAGAGTTTTTAAATTGGTATACTTTGAACTGCTTACTCATTTCTCATCGTTAACGGGAATTATGTGGTTAACTCCCCCCAGTACATATCACACTAAATAATCAGCTACAATTCCCTCAGAGATGATAAATATATTTATTCTCGAAGGAACAGAATTTAGTCTTTTTCTTTCAAAGAAGCACTACTTGTAGAAAAAAAGAATAAGATAAAAATGAATCTGAAAGAATATATTTATACATAGTTTTTCCTTGAAATTTTGACTGTTAAATTTGGGTTGTTGCTGGAAAACTAAAATGACACCAAAGGTTCTTTGGCAAAGGATCTGAAGTGGGAAATAAAAAAGCTGAGGGCTTTACAGTCAATACACCATCATCCTTTTTTATCTGCATGACGTTGTCCACCGAAGGAGGGCATTGGTTTCACTTTGATTAAAAGCAGATGTTTAAGGCAGATGTTTGGAGATAAAAAGAATTGAGCTCTTGTTTATGAACTACTTTCTTGTGAGGCACTCAGGGCTATGAAAACAGGTACAGAGTGTTTTCAGGTTCAAATTTCAGCTGTTCTAGGTAGTAGGGGGAAAAATTAGATCGTTTACCTAATACAATATTTCTGTATAGACAGAAGCAGTTTTCTGGGGTTTTAAGGGTGTTTGTACAGTACGGTGTGATTGTATTGTCCCTCTGTTCAGTAGCTGTTCAGAAATCAGCAGAAGTCTGCTCTGCATTAGTACTCTACCCATTGTCCCCAGAGCCCCATGGTGTCCACATGGGGTGATGAGATGGGCAGGATGACAGACACCTGCTGTGGGGCTGGAGCAGGAGAAGAGATGGCTGCTGTAACCTGAGGCCTTTTGTTGTAGCTGTATTTTTGGTGTTTAAGGTTGTGTACTGATTTTTTTAAGCAACCACTCATCTGTGCTAAAAAAGCTGACTATTTTACAGTGGAGTGTACAAGAGAATTAAATCAATAAAAGAAGGGAAACAAAACTTCTGTATTATGGTCATGAGGACACTCATTGCCTGATTGTCCCTGCCCATCCCTTTGGAGTCTCTCCCTACCCTAGCCATGGCCCTGGACACCATTTCAATCCCCCAGGGCCATCAGCCCCCTCCTCAGCGATGCTGCAGCAGGGTCAGTCTCCAGCTTCCCACAGCCCTGCCCTGCCCTGCCATGGACTCTGTCATGCCCCATCCTGGCCTGCCCTCATCCTCCCAGCTATCCTGCTCCTGGCTGGGTGGGTGGGTGGGTGGGAGCCTGGTGGCTAGGCTCTGTCCTGCCAGCCCTAGCACCCCCTGGTCCCTCATGGCCCTGAGGGAGCTGCCGGCACAATGACGTGTGGATCAGTGCAGGACTGCTGATGCCATCTCTGGCAGAAACTAAGCAACTGGGAGGGCACCCAGCAGTCTGGCCACTGCCATACTACTAGACTCTGCCAGACCTCAGAAGCCTTTACATGGGCACATGTAAAGTGTCCCTTGGGAAATGGTCCCTGGCCCTCTCTGCCTTCCAGACCTCCTCTGGTAGAGATGGCCATGGCCTTCCAGCTGTCCCTGGATCTCCAGAGCCAAAGATGGGGCCTGACATTTTAAAAAAGCCTGACATTTTAGAGCTGTAATATTTCAGATCTTGTGGGCTTTAAAAGTGTATGACAGTTGCATGCCTGGATAGATTCACTAGTGGAAGAGCATTATGTTTTCTATAAACATGAACATTTGAAATGCTCCAAAGTCTTTGTGAGCAAACTTGTCTGGCACTACTTGACAATGCATGTGTTTTCTATTTGCAAATAAATTTCTGAGTGTCCCACAGGGGCTGTGAAGGATTCAGAGGAACACATATATCTTTTTCTACAATATTTTATCTCATTTTAGCACCAAAAAAGTGTATAATGCAAGTGATTTTAGTTCTTTCTATAAATATATTGTACCTTATAAAACCTTCTATACTTTTTGGGAGCAGTGTAATCTTTATGCTTTATATTGAAAACACATGAAAAGGGTTTTCAGCGGACAAACTGAATCAGAAATACTTTTCATTACCCAGAATAGTTTATATATAAAGAAGAGAAGGAAACCTGTAGGCAAAAGGAAAGGACATACGGAGCTACATATTTTCAGTGTTTATCCAGCAACAGTGCAGAAGCTCAGAAACTTGCCATAGGGTTATAGTGCTGTACAGGGTTGGACAGACAGGATTCATTTTAAAACGGATTCCTGACATTTCATCTTCACAGACTTTCTCACTCTCTGTGAGTCTGTAGACCTCTACAATGATCCTTCACAATTCAGACCTATCTCACTGAATAGTAATTTGGAGAAAATATACAGAATGTGGACCAAGGACTCCAGATTCATGACCACCATCAGCAGGAGTAGCAGGAAAAGTAAGACACATCTGAATGAGACACAGACAAAAAGTTCATAAAAGGTTTAGAGTGAAAACCAGGGAAGAATGGAAATCCCTAAGTCAACAGATGGCAGGACAGACAAAAGGAAGACCAAAATGATTCTGAATAGGAACCATCCCAAAAACTGCTGTGGATAGAGATCACTAGAAGGACTCTTCAATAAATGAGAAACAGGTTGGTCAAGTCCAAATAGAAACAGAAAGAAGTACACTTATATGCAGGATAGAGAGAAAGTATTTGATGATAGCAGAAAAGAAGGTGAAAAGGCCTATAGGTCTTGGGTTGACAGCTTACAGGAGGAGTTGTATAAGTGGAAAAGAAAGCAATACAAATATTTCATAAGAAATCATTTAGGAATTTATATGGGCAAATTTTACACTATCCAATTTCCATTGTATCCTATGGTTGTGTTCATTATTACCATTTAAAATTTTTACTCCAAAAATTTCTACTCCTTCTTACCTCCTACTCCCAAAACAAAGAAGTCACCAGAGTGAATTAATCCACTGTGCTCCTCAAAGCAGTTTTCCTATTTTTGAATTTGACATATTGACTTTTACACAGGTGCTAGATTCTGAAGTTCTCATATTCAATAAATAATTGAAGTTCAAAAATTTCTAAAAATTATATAGTCACTTTTTGCCCATCAAGGCTTAGTTTACAAAAGAAATACTGTTATGAACTCAGGAAGTCTCAGCACCACAGATTTCTAGCAGCTGGCAGGACATGGTGGGAGAACTACCATGCAATGTTTGTTCTGCCTCTCGTACACTTTTGCCAGCATTTAGCGCTGATCTTTTTCAGAGACACAGTACTGGACTCATCACACCCAACTTCAAATAAAATATGGGTTTACGTACCCTAGGGGAACAATTCTCTTGATTGGTTGATAGTTTCTTTACATGGACTATAGTTTCCACCTTATGGGCAGAAGGCTTGTTTCCAATGTCAGAAACATTCATTTTAAAAATAGACATTATCCTTTGATCTTTCTTAGGCTTTATACAGTAAATCATGTTCAAATATATCTTTCCATTTCTTTATAGTTTCCTCACGTCTTCTTCAAAAAAAAAAAATTAAAAATTTTCTAAGCCTACAATTTTTTTCGGCTAACATGGTTAGGAGGGTTTTTTTGACATTTCTGCAGCAACAGTCAGAACTATATAAAAGTCACATAATTGACAGGAGGGATTTAAGATGTGAGCAGAAGGTGTAAATTTAATGAGCTAGCAAATATGAAGTGGGCTCAATGAGAGGATCTCACACAATATCGTGTTTTATGGTCATGGCTTTGTTCTTTTGGAGGTAAATGTAAGTAAAATAAAAGCAAGTAGAGTTGAGAACTCTGGTCCTGAACTCAACAACTCCTGCTGTTGTTGAGTGTATGAAAATAGTGACGTCTGAGTTAAAATGACAGCTGTCACTCCATAGTCTGACTTTTTGTAATGCACAATAAGAAGCAAAGCCTGCTGGAAATGTCTATAAGAATGGCACTAAGTGATCTTTGTACCCTCTAATCCTAAGGTATTGCAGTAAAAAGACCAGTCTGATCTAAAATGGAGCAGCCAGAAAATGGTCCAGGACAGCAGCTCTCTCATCTGAAATTGCAACTACTTAACTTATCAAGCCTATTCTCATGCCGTCAGTACGACTGCAAACTAAAGTGTCAGGAGGTCTGGTGAGACAGTTGGCCCAGGACAAAAAAAAAAAAGGAAGACTTAAAATGTGAAAAATACTTTTGTGAAATACAGATACTCAGGGAATTGTAAGAACAAGCATTAGGATTTCCTCAAATGTCAGCTGTGAAATATGGTCATTTATCCAGAGCTGTGCACATATAAGATAATTCCAGGAGTATATTTTAAGGCAAGATTTTTCTGGAAGTAAAAGGCACTTGAATGGAAGGATTGCAAAATGTGGTCTGCATGTTTTTGCATTTCATAACTGCAAGGAGTTACACAGAAGATAATTTCACCTGGCATGATGAAATTATTTTATAATTTCTAAAAGATGGTCTTGTAAATTGAGGATTAAAGTTGTGAGCAAGTGATCTATGCTTTAATTCATCGCTTTTAATTTCCTGTGGGGTAAGTTCATCATCAGGTCCCTGTGGATGTTTGTTATTTAACACTCCATCTAGCACCCTCCATGAGGCTTTGTGAAGCCTCAGACCTGAGATCATACTGTCTATGGGATTTGCCTTGTTCACAGTGGAAGCAAGCACCATCCTCATGACAGCAACTTTGGCTTCTCTAATGCATTTGTTAATTACATTTCCTCTTGATCATTGGGTGGGAAGAATCTGCATGCTTGTGTGTTTTATTACTTGGTCTGGCCTATCAGCACATTCTTGGTGAATTAAGCCTTTGGTTATAACAGATAGAAAAGGCTAAAGAAAGCATGAGTTATGAAAAGTAAACAAGTTAATTTCTTTGCAGATTCATGTAGACTGTGAGTTTGGAGGCAATGGACATTGCCCTACATTCTCCCCTAAATGACCACAGCTCCTTTCACATCCACATACGAGATTGGTGCCATGGGCCTCCGGGTCTTATGAGTGTTTTCTTGGGTCTGAGCCTGTTTTTCTTGACTAGTACTGCCATTTCACACACAGATTTTGGTCTGAGATAAGATGACATTTTCTAAAGATGACACAGACAGGATATTCTTCAGTAAGGTTTTGCTTTCTGAGAGAAAAAATGGCATACATTGTTTTCCTAATAGCAGCTTTTGCCAATCACTAATAACAATAAATTACCTCTGTGTGCTGTCCTTCAGGGTGATTCCAGAGTTGTTCTTGATAGGCTTTTTGATTTTTCCTGACCCCTGTTTGTGTTTTCATAATTCTTTTGTCCAGCCTCGTTCCCATAACAGCAGTAAACTGTTTGAAGGAAAGAAGGTCATCAATTGCATAAAGATCATTCAGCCTGAGAGAGAAGTGAGGTAGCCTAGGATAGATGAATTTTGTATTACTTTGGGCAATACAAATCTCACTCTCTTTCTGTATAAAAAGGACTTTAATGAGGAACCATATAAGATAAGCTTGTTTTTTGTGGGTAATCTTATTCTTAAATTTAAGCTTACATTACATCTCTTCAGCAATGGGACATAAAAACACAGGAACTGACAGAGCAGATGAGGTCGGTGATCCTTCCATCTGACTCTTCAGCTGAGAACAGCTGCTTTAGAAATCTAGTGTGTAGTAAAGGTTGAGATAGATAGATAGAGATATAGATAGATAGAGATATAAATATAGAGAGATATCTTTATAGCAAAGGAGTACAAGCAGAAATCCAGATTGACTGACAGGGTAGCCCACTTGACCTGCCTCTTCCAGAAATTATTTAGAATAATAATTTAAAACAAACCGCTTCCCAAAAAACTCCATGCTGTTCTTCTGAATGGGACAGATTAGATACCTATGTCCAAAGGGCATGTAGCAAAACACCTCTAGCAGTTCATCAAAAGCCACAGCACTCTGTCACTTGGAGAAATTCAGGTGCCTGAACACATGCATCTTTTTTTGAAGCTTTATGTTATTTAACACAGGTCAGGCACATGATCTTATGGGAGGGAGACCTGTATATTTTGTGAAACAGGTGCTGGAGATTAAGCAGGACATACTTGGTCACTAGAAGGTCACTTGTCACCTACATTTAGGTAGCTACATCTCTTTTCCTGTCAGAGGCACATTTTCAGGTTGATGAATTAATATCTCTGTTCTTATACTAAATTTGATCTGAGGCAGGCAGCAATGACACCAGACCTCATTTCAGTGTGAATCAGCTCCCGTTGTAACGTAAGCATACGTTTGGCACTGCAAGGGCATTCAGTACTGCCTCTGGCAGAGCACCTAAATACTTGATTTGTCATAAATATAGAAAGTCACAAACCTTTAGGTCTCAGGGTTACAGACTGATAATTAAGCTCACTTTAAGAATCTGATGAAATGTTCTGCTGAATTATTATCAATGTCTTTTATTTCCCATGTTCAACTACTATCTGTATAAAATCGATACCTTTAGAATGACAAAAGACATATCCATCCTACATTTCAATTTTCTACATAAGTCTTCATAAATTATATGTTAGTTATGAAAAAAAATTCTAAGAGAAGATTGTAACCAATGGAAAATTTAATGCTGAGAGCATTAAACATTTGTGTTTTCAATGGCAAAACATTGAGACTCAGCAGTTATGCCTTGATCTTGAGTTTTGAGGTCAACCCTGGTCATGAATAATCTTTTAGTAGTCCTCAGATCAAATCAAGGTCAGCTTAACATTCCTGTCCAATTGAACACGACCAAAACAAAAGTTTTAGAGGGAAGGGTGTAAATCCACAAAGAATGAAACCAAGGAAAATGTTTGCAATAACCTTTGCAGGAGTGAAACTGCCCAGTGCTGGGAGCAGTTCTGCATGTTCTGCTATCTTCACAGCAAGACGTCAGAAAAATAAATGGCTTTTAATACTAAGGCATTGATTTTCATATGCTTATTGTATAGAGTTGTAGATTGACATGCTTTTAAAATTTCAAACTCTTTTGTTTAAAGTAGGCTAAATTAATCACTTTGACCTCAAGCAAACCCTTTGATTGTTCTAATTGAATTTATCTTTGAGAGTATTCCTTGAACTAAGCATCTTACTGTTTTCTCATTGTAAAGATCAAACGAACATATACTTGAGTTCCCACTAAAGAACAAACAAGGAGGAGTTTTGGAAGGTGTGAAAACTGAGTGGCTAATGGGCTCCACTGGGCAAAGAGACAGATCTTTCTGAGAGGGCTGTTTATCATTTGGCTATGGATTAAACAGATACCCCAGGAAGTGTTTTTGCAATTAAGTTCATGTTACTCCATCATATTTATATTTCAGAAATACTGTGTGCATTTGAATTCAAGGAAATTAACATGTTCTGACCTTACTGTCTTGAGGATGAGGCCACTTTCAACAGGTATATAATAAAACAAAGCAATGTTCTTTTTTCCACCTTTATTTAAATAACCTTGTCAGGAAAAGATTGATATCAAATAACCTATCTATGAATGTTTAACTGTTAAAGAAAAACTAAATTAAGAGTCCCTCTGAAACACTTTGAATGCAGCTGACAAAGTAAGAGCAAAATGTTAATTTTAAAGCCAAGGAGCCAACTTACATACATAGCAATTTATATGACAATTGTATCCACATCTATACAAAGGAGGAAAATCTTCAACGCATGTAGATAGACAACATGTGGTTTTATTTTTATGTATTTAAACATACAGTCACAAGATTATATGTAAATTTTCCATTTGCCAAAGTCCAAAATACAGAAAAAGGGAAACTATGGTGTTTAAATGCATATATCAATTATCATTCTGTATGTCATAAGATATCCAAATGCTTCATTACTTAAACTATAAATATCTTCAGTGGCTGGAAAAGCATTTATTCTTACTGAGAGTTAGCTCCCTACAATTTCAAAACTCAGGCAATTGCTAAGTAATTTGAGTACCTCACAAAACATTTAAAACATATATTGGCACCATGTTTTCACTCTGGAATAAAGCACTGAAATTGGCATTTACCAAATTTATGCTGCAAAAATGTATCTCTCTACTTATACAGAATTATGTCAAATATCAGTCTCAGGCATAACATTTGTTGGCAGATATAGCTCAAGTGCAACAAGAATGAGAGGGTCAAACCACAGTCCCAGATTTATATTGAAACAACCAGACAAAATATGCAGTTGAATGAGTTTGAGGACCATGGGTGTAGTATGAAATACAAGGAATATTTATTTATTAATTATTCCAGATACTTTGAAGAAGAAATTATTTCCTGTGTATTAGATTCCTTTACAAAATTTATGATACACTTCTAAAACATCATCTTAGGTCTCAAGCCTCATCCTTTTAAAAGATTTTTCACTTGTCTGTGACCTGATATCCTGGTAGGACCAGATGTTACCCTCAATACAGTAGGTAGCAGGAAATATGCTGCTCCTGGAAAAAAAATTTGTCTTCAGCTCTGCAAAGGAATACAATTTACATTCATCAAATATTTTTGCACAATGATTTTGCATGAACACAGGATTTTTGGATGAGAGCCTGAGTTCTTAATTCTTGACATAAGATTCCTCAGTGACTTTGAGATGTGTTCAAGGTCATTAGCACAGTTTGTGTTTGTTAGTAGTAGTTTTTTTTTGCTGGCTATTCTTCATTGGCTCTGCAAAACTTAAAGGAAACACTTCTAGATTTTATTTACAGTCTAATGAAGTAATGAATATTATTTCTGTCTCTGAAAATTTAACATTGCCTATGGCAAGCTGATAATTTTAATTATTACTTTGTTCATATCAAAATATTATTATCTATTCTTGTCTTTGAATGCTTAGAGGTCGCTCCTCCCTATTTGTTACATTCTTGGCAAGAAAAACACTCCCAAACCCTCAGACCTTTTAGGACTTTCTAAACTCTCACTTGCCAGTTAAATTTTTCTAACTTAAACTTTGAAGTATATTTTATTTTTAAAAAAATAACACATTGAGGCATTATGTTTACCTTAAACACAGCTGGCAAATTCTTTCCTTTCTACCTTGTTTAACCCCAGCTAACTGGCACTGTGGAATATGTCTGCCCCATAAATGAATGTTTGTTGAATTTAGATTACACCTGGTAAGACTTTTAACCAAAGCAAAGGAAAAACTACATAGAATGATATGGCATCTTTTACTGCCAAAAACTTTACCTACATTCTGTTTAAAAAATGTTGGTTAAGATTTTCTCACTGGGGAGCTCCAAAGTGATGAGATCAAAGTTACGAATCTAACTGAGAAACAGAATCCAACATAAGAGCCTCCGAAAGACTAATTAAAACTTCCATGCGTTCTCAGAGTGAGCAGGGGCATGACCTAAATGCTGCTAAACCCTGAAGGGCTTTTTTCTGTGACATGAACACTGAGTAGATCACATGCTTAAGTCCAAGCTCTATAGACCTCATATAATTTTCCAGGCACCAGCTCTGAACTACATGTCCAAATAATTAGGATAAGCTATCAGATATCTGGAATGGATTGTTCCCCCTTACCACTGCAAAAACCTAAAAGGAATTTGAATTATTGTGTGTGTTTCTTGTGCTTCATATTTCCTATACACTTAAATAAAGATAGCACTTTAAAATCTTTTTTTCATAATTGTTTTCAGGAGTCTAAAATTTAGCACCCAATAAGTTTTCGCAGCAAGAACACACAAGGAAAATCACAAATAACTGTAACACCATAGAAATGTGTCCCCTGCCCAAACCCCTCCAAAGCCCAATTTAAGGCTTAGAAACTGTTCTGAAATTAATGAACTACAATTTGTATTGGCTTTTCCTGAAACAGCATGTGTATCTGCAAGGGCAGAATACACATGCTGTTTGTGTACAATACAGAAGCTGTATTGTTGTTTCAACATAGAACACAGGCAAAGACGATCTAGAAAAATATAAATTGGGCCTAAGATAAACATAATAGATATCTTTGATCCATGACTGATGCACTGAAAGTACTTATGTTTGAGACTCAGTTTTCAAGTGGCAGGCCAGGTGGACTTCTGGAGCCTGGTAAATCTTCCAGTGTTCCCAAATTTTTGTGCGTTACCTTTATACATTATGTAAGTTTGTATGTGTATGTGTGTGTGGGGATTGGAATTTATCCTGCTGGCTATATAAACAAAGAATTGGCTTCTAATTTCTCAGAGGTGTTGCTTTGTAAATGGTTTCTCAGCGTAAGATTTTTGGAGATGTGAAAAACTGTGGTTTTAAATCAAAGCAAAGAGCTTTGATTCACCCTATCAGGAAAAGTTGGATAGTGGTCACAGTTTATTTTTGGGGTGGTTTAAGAGGATATTGTTTCACTGTAAGGTATTTCTGTTAAATAGATGCGAGAAAAAATTAAGCTCTGTGCTGCAAGAGAGCAGCAATGGATTTGCAGAGGGCAGAAAAATGGCTCTTGCCAGTTGTGTACTTGGACATTTGAAGGAGGAGCCTAAGAACACGCAGGAGATAAAGTGAAGTGGGCAGAACACAGTGGGCTTTTTTTAACCAATTTTTGTACTATTGAGTTTGGGCAATTGTCTAAGGGAATAAAGTCTAAAGAGCTGGAAGGTATATACAGGGTTTCCTGAGGAACCAGAAGACTGGCAGATCTCCTAAACCTGCAAAGGCAGTAATGTGAACTCTGCTGTCTTTCATCCCTTGCTCTCATGTTATTAAATTCTTGAATTATATTTTCATTAAAGGTATGTATATATCATGAGGAACTGAACCTTAAACAAATACAGCACTGGGCTAAACTAAAATCAGCAGTTTCCAGAAACATCCCAAGGAAAATACAATACTCTGCAAAGTAAAATCTATAGTCAAGGAGATGGGAGAGGAGATTTATCTTGGAGGTCTTCTTTGAAGAATTAAGATAGTGTTGAGAATGTGGGCTCTAAGTCATATGATCCCTCTCATGCCATAATCTGGTAGTGAAAACAATCTCAGGACTGTGTGATAGGATTTAGCACAGAGAAAATCTCAAATCTGATGAAAATCCTTTAATGAGTTCCTAGAAACTGGTCGGTATCATTAGGAGGGTTTCAACTTTTGAGAAAGTTTAGGTACAAGAGACTAAGAATTCTGTTACATTTGGAATCTGCAAATAATTAATTAGCCAAGACCTCTGAAATAAAGAGTGGACATTTAATGTTACATTTTATTTTTTATTTAGCTGCTTCATTTTAGAAAAAAACAGCATTAGAAATATCCAAGGCAGAAAAAAAAAATCAGTTAATTATGAAGTAACAACTGTCCTCTGTTGCTTATAGAGTAAAAGAGAGGACAATGAATGAAGCCTGCAGAATTAGGTAATAGCAGAAAGACAATGAAATGGAGGACCCTGCAGTCAGAGAAGAATTTTTAAAGTTCAGGAAAATGGGACTGAAAAGAACTCATGACAAGTAGCTGGACTTTTGTCAGTTGAACTGGAGACAGCCAGAATTTTTTGGCAAAATATCTTGTCAAGATGTATGTATTTTTCTGTAGAATATAAAGCGTAGAAGATCTAATACACAGCGGTTAAGGTGTTCACTAAGGTACAGCAAACAGCAGTCAAGGTTTTTGTTGTGGTGGATTTGGAGTGGGGATTTGACTGTCAGTCACACACATATTGAATGTTACTGGGTAGCTGTGAGGAGTGGGCTCTCTCACTATTCCCCTGCTGTGGCTGTTCTGCTTTTCAGACTGGAACAGGGTCTTTCACATCCTTATAAGGACTAGCACCTGCTGCTGTGGCTTTTGCACTTTGTTTAAGTAAATATCTACTGGATAGTGAGTGACTGATCAAGCAACTCTGACTTGCTAATAGCACTTTTTCATTCCCTCCAGTAATGAGTGATTGGGAGAAATCAGAGAGACATTAAATTTTGTGTTTTGTCCTGAGACAGAATGTGAAAATTTTGTCAACTCTTGAGAATTTTCATGGAACAAGTAAAATTACCTCTTTGCTCAAGTCCATTGAATCTCATGGTTTGATCTGTAAATTCAAAAAACTGAATTCCATGAGCAGATGAGTCAATTAAGAACAGGACGGAAAAAAATGTTCTGTAAAGAAATACTTTGCCATTTGCCAGATGCTTAAGCAAATCAGGCATCTGTGAACATAATAACTAACATGTACACTCAAAGTTTCAATGTGCTCTACAATGAAAATCTATTCTTAAACCTGCTTTTAAGAAACATATCAGAAGGTGGAAAAAAGTTTCACAAGTGTTTCTTAAAATTCACTTGAAATAACCAAGCCTGTGAAATGAAGCTGGCAGTGTCAGAAGCTTGGACTTCTCTGTATGGAATCACTTCTTTTGTCTGCTTGGATAAGCAGTAAAAGGTAAGCCATTAACTCATTTAACAATAGTAGCTTGCATAACCTGATAACCATCAGATTTTTTGACCTTGAAGACAAACTTAATTGGTTGGACAAGACTTTTTTTTTTTTTGCTTTCCCTGAATCCAAGCCTTTCTTCCAGCCTGATGATAGTCTTCTATCCCCAAAAGAAAATTTCCCTTCCTTTTTTCAATAGGGCAGGACCAAGTATGAGGGCCATGGTATGGACATCATTAAAACCAAGTTTTAGAGCTGACAGGGAGCTCTTCTGTTGTCATTAGTACATACATTGGGGAAGGTGGGCTAGTGAAATGTCTCATCTTCTCCCAGAAACATGTGAACTCAGCTGTTGGATGCATTTTGTCACATTTAGGCATATGCTTAGTGCAGAACTTAATTTGGTAGTATGTAACACTCCCCAGACAACTGGAACTGGAAATGAAGCCATAAGAAGGTAACTCCCAAAGTAGCTCTTCATTTATGATTGCAAGGAAGAGGTATTACCTTCTTCCTTACATTTTTACCTCTTCCACTCTCTTTAACCTTCCTGGCAAGAGACAGCAAAGTGTCATATTAATGGCACAGAGTTAAATAACAGTATTATCCAATGCATTAGAGCAGATAAATTATTTATTGAGAAATATTATTGTTGGAGATTTCCAAATATGTTTGGTCCTTCAGAACTACATTGAGGAAGAACTTGTGCTACAATTAATTACTATTATAAACTTCATCTGTTGAAACACAGATTCACCTTCCTTGTTTCTATTTGGGTTTACTGACCACAACAGAAGAAGGCTTTTTGTCACATGGAACATGCTGTTCTGTTGTCACCATGCATCTCAGCAATCTCCACACTAGGTACCTCACTGCTAAGGAAAGCTCAGCAGATGTTGGATATGCTGCAAGAGGTTCTTGTGCAACTGTCAGGTTGATTTGTCTCACATGTGTCTATGAGATCCCAGCAGGCCAGAGTCTCAGTGGGTGAAAATCAGGACAGAATTAGTCTTTATTTTAGCTTTATAATAGAAAATATTATATTCCTGCCTTTTATCTCTCAATAGAGTAGACCCTATAAACAACAAAGCTGGTTCTAGATACAATCTTTTATTTTCTTTATACCATTACACCTTTTAACTCTGCATAACTTATGAAACAGTTACAGTAGTTAACACTGCTTTGTTCATGTGCTCAAGTTTTGCAAACTTTTTTCATCTTCACATCTACTCTTCTGCTAACCTTCTTAGCCACCAGATAACATCTGCTAAATAAAGTATCTCTATGAGATTGAAAGGAAAATTCCTCATAATGTACCAAGTGTTCCTGGAAAGAGGATGTTATTGCCTAAAGTGCACACAGCGCTTGGATGATTGAGGTTTTTCATTCCTCCCTTTAAATAAATATTCAAAAGGGTCTGGTCATATTTCCATTTCTCTTTCTGCCCAGTAGGAGTGTAAGAAAGCAATATTTCTATGTGGGGTGCTTGTCTTAAGCCAAATGTTCAAGTTGACTCAAATAGAGATTGTGTAACACAAGCCAGAGGGATGCTGCAAGTTAAACATATCATCTGGCTGGATACAGAGCAATCTGCACACAGATATGAACTTACCTCTATCCTTTCCCTTATACACTTGTTCTAAAGGAGACCAGAATGCAAGCTATGTCTTAAGGCAAAGTGTCCCAAAATAACAGCTTTGTTAGGAGTGGCTGGGAGTTTGATGAAAGATGAAGTATCAGGCCTGGGTTGTCCCTGCAGAGGTTCATCCTGGTGCTCTTGGTGCGGCTTCACAGGATGGGTCAACCCCCAACTCCCTGCAGTTCATCTTCTCTTCTCCACCTCTATGGATCTAGTGCTAACTTGTTATATGAGGGCTTTTTGTTTTGCTGTAACTTCCAACACCAACATGCAGAATCTTGCTTTTATTAAAAAAGTGCTTTTATTTCTATTTTTCTGTTCAAAACAAGTTTTTGGCATGAAGAGCAAAATCTGTCTCATCAAAGGGCAGCAGAGTATAATACAATCCATTCTCATAACAATGAGGGGAGGCAGAAGGTGGTGTTTAGATATGCTTGTAACTTACTTGCTTTGTGTGCCACACATTCCTGCGGTTGATGGAATGCCAGCAATAGAAATAACACTACCTAAGAAATGAGGGGTTGCCTTTCATCTTGAGATCAGAAAAGTAGGGTTCATGCACTTTAGTCAGTTTTCAAAAGGCTTTTTACTTTCTGCATGAAGTGCAACTCTACCAGCTCTGCCATGATGATAAAAAATACTGCCTGATATGGGAGAGGACTGGGGCTTAAGAAGCATTTTACAAGATTACATGTACAATTGTTTGCATGGTTTACCGAATATTTTTTCTATCAAAAATGTCTGCTTGTCAAAAGTCTGTTCATTTTTCAGTTTTGACTGGCTGAAGGCTGAAATCCTGCTGTAGGATTTATTGGAATAATATTTTTTATCCTTTACATGAAACATACAGAAATCAGAGTCAATGCTATCTATTTGCAGGAAGCTTCCTATTTATTTAAATGTATTTAAGCCATTTCCATGTCCTCCCCAAAATGTTAGCTCAGAGTTATTCTAGATTTTCATAAGTCAGGTCCAGTCTATAAATGAGTGACATTAATTTAGTCACCTCAAAGTAAAGGTCTCTTCAGGTATCTGTGATCCTTTGTCCGTGAGCAGTAAGAAAATGGGATGGTTCATCTGTTGTCTCCTGACAACATAATCCCAAGAGATTGCAATATGATATCAACTAGAAATGCATGTTTTGCTGTTTTAAATGTGAGAAAATTTATGCTGGATACCACCATGAAATATGGTAAATGGTGAGAGGAAGCTGGTTTAAACAAAAAACTTATGAACAAACCCCCAAGTATGTCACTTTAACATTGCTTCCAAATATTTATGTTTCAGTAAATTATAAAATCCCTGGAGGTAAGGCTACACTGATGAACATAGATACCTTAAGGATAGATGTTGGATGGATTTTGTTATTAGAGCCACGATTTGTACCAGCTGTACCAGATAAGAAAGAAAGGCTCTGGGGTCAGAACTAGGAAGACTCTTGGAGTTCTTCTTAGATAGTAGCTCAGATCCTCAGCTTCAAATAGGTATCACAATTTCCTATTGGCTTAAACAGAACAATGATTGGAAATGTATTTACAGAACAGAAATAGCTGCAGAATGGAAACAGGCAGGTTCATGGACATTACTCTGCCTTGCTTTGATCAACCAAACGTAAGGTGATGCTTGGGTAAAGCAGGAGGCATTGCTTCTCTGTGTAAATATCTTGATCATGCCAGAGACTGATAATATCTTTTTGGGTAAAAGGAGGAGGAAAAGAAGGACAAGAAGAACCCTGGATTTCATTCCAATGGAGCCTCTGTTTCTCCATTGATAGAGATTGCCTAGACTGTTCTCCTTGTGTGGTAACTGGACTTTGAGACTGGCCCAAGCTGCACACTAACCAGTAAGATAAAGTTTTTAATTTCTAGTCAGCAAAGTTATGCTCTAAATTATAGCAGGGGTGTGCTTCTTGGTGTGTATCTATGGCCTGCCATCTATTGAGGACTCTGGTGCTTGCTGTGGGTCTTATGCCCACCCTTTTGAAACCACATTTGGAACTGATCAAAGGCCGTCTGATATAACATCAGCTTGGATGCTTTGGGTCTTTGTATTCAGTGAACATTTAGAATCATGCAAATTAAAGGGTTCTCAGTATACACAGCACCAGTGAATTTTCTTACTCTAGATGTCAAGAAATGAACCACAACTCAACTGCTTTTGCAGAACTCAGAGTGAGTTTCCTTGACAAAAGGGGGAAAAGGGACTCACAGGTGATAAAGAGGTCCTTTGTTCTTGTATCTTGAAAATTGGTGCCACTTCTAAAATGATGCCACATCTTATTTTCTATAAACCAGATTCATGACACTGGAGAGTGTGTGTCATGAGTCTTGTATAACATCACACTCTGCCAACCTCTGAGCACAGTAACCAGGATTTTTCTCTTTAACTTCCAGTGAGACTTGCAACACAAATGAAACATTGTTGACTTCAACGAGTAAAGGTGTCTGGAATTTCAATGTACCATTTTCTGAACAATTATGGGAAATATTTACTGGAAAATGCTTCTGCCTTTCTGAGAGTTCAAAGAGGGGATGCGAAGTTCCTGAAATCGGTGTGAGAAATGAGATTAATAACCATTTTCAGTTTGGTGCAGTTGACTTAGAATAGCTTTCATTCAGTTTGTAGATTGGTTATTATTTTTGGTAAAAAGCCAAAAGGAAACTACTCACTACTGAGAGTACAGGATGTTGATCAGAGGCATAACTTCTCACAAGAAGTTAAATCATGGGTGGATATTGTGTTGGGATGGATAGATCATTATATGCATATACTTTTATCAAGCACTTTATCAAGTGTTATTGGAAGCAGCAAACAACTTTTCCCTTCAGTGTTTCACCCACTTCTGTCAGTGTGCAGTCTTTGTCAGAGGACACCTTCATCTTTTTTAGGAAATGCATCATGCAGATGACTAACAGGTTCCAGAACGACTTACAATTGAGTATCAGGTACACTGTGAGTAATCCTGTAGCTGTGTAGTCACTCATGAAGAGAAAAACCCCAGAATTTTAAATATGGAAAAGCCATCCTTAATTTTAGAGTTTGATTCTGTCATTTCTTCATGTTCATTTGTATGTGTCAACCTATCCTGTTACAGGATAGTTTACTGCAAATCACAGAGCAATGACTCCACAAAGTTATATACCTGAATAAAACATAGAAATATATTATTATACAGAATAGGAATATTAATAATCAATATGAGTTAAGCAGATTAAATTATTTTAGCAAAGGATTTCAGGGAGACTGCTCCACTCAATAGGCAACTGAAGCAGAAGAAAGGAGTCGTTGCAACCTAGTTTTTAGTTGACCATTTACATAGAACACCTATTCTGTTTGGTTTTATAACTAACATTATTCATGTGGATAAAGTTTTCCTTATCCATCCAGACTATCTTTGCACATTGACCATTAATGTTCTTTTGTAAAGAGTGGTCACTTTCTGTTAATTGTATTCATCAGATAGTAAGTGTTGTGTAAAACCTGCCAAGCTGGAGTTTGTCCAAAACATCTTTTTGGGAGGAATGTTGATGTATCTGTACCATTCCCCTACAGAGTTCAAAGTTGTCCAGAAACAGATTTCGCATCATTAAGTGGTGATTGCTCATGTGTTGGGTTCATGATTGATCACAAGGCAAATACATGGGAGATTTGCTCAATTAGGAGTCATATCATTTGATCCTGATATCTTAGGATTTATGTTTGTAAGGCTATGAAAGACTCATTAACTTTCTCCTTGGCTTCTAAAGAAAAAGTTACATTTCTTTGGCTCAGGTTATCTTTGGAAGGAAGGCACTGTCATAGCTCTTAATCAGAAGCCTGACAGATACTAAGTCTGTGATATGTAGCTCTATTTTTAAGTATTCATCCAAGGAAATTCCTTCTCTTTCTAAATTTAAAATTTGACAGCAGTTTAACAGAGAATATTCTGGATATTCTCAAACACACATCATATATTTTTTCTACATTTTTTCCCACTACTACTCAGGTCATCCAGTTTTAGTTTCCCAATTTCTTCCTTTTCTATCTGTGATCTTCCAAAAGAAGTTCAGTTCAACATTCAGATCATGTGTTCTGCTGCTTTACATGGTTTAGTGACCAAACAGTGTAATTTCAGATAACTTCTGGTTTCAGATAACTTCTCTTATGGCTACCTTTATATTGTTGAATGCAGTTATTTCTTCCTTTATACCTGCTTCAGAAAATCAACAGTAAGTGAAAGCAAAGGACCATAATGCAGGGGTTGGAATATGTACACATAGTGTTGAGACATGAATAACAAATCAAACTGGAGTAATTATATTTTATCACTCTTTATATTGTATTACATTACTCTCTTCTCTTCCACATTCCATTATTCTTTATTCAGCATCTCTGCGGTTTTATCTCTGTGAATTCACTTTCTTCTGTATTGTTATTCTCATGTATGTTTTTGATCCTCCAAAAGTTGGCAAATTGGGCTCAGAAAGTAGAATTTCAAAGCTGCTTTCTATATATCTTCATCTTTTTCATTTGAATTTCCCAGAGGCCCATTCCTTCCTGGAAGCTGCCTGGAAAATATTGTGAGAATCCTCTTTTTCACTATATTTCCAAGCTTTCTGTCTTGAAATCGTAAGTGACAATGTGTGCGATAAAAAGCAAAAAATCTATAAAATGTTTTTTAGACATCATATATATTTTTTTTTTAAAACTTGTTTGTGTTCAACTCATGCTTTCAGTTGTTCCTGTGTTCCAAACCATATTGTCAGATATCTGAGCAATTCTGTCTGCCTTTTCTCCTTCGTTACAAATACATAAAATCTTCCTAGTTGTTTTTTTTTCTCTCATTTCTATCTTCCACCTATCATTCATAAAATTCCCTTTTTTCTTTATTCCTAGTCTGGCCTCAGTGCTAATCTCCTTTTTAAATACTAGATCTCCTTCTCAATGGTTTAGACTCTTTATTCCTCTTCTCCTTATGTATTCTGTAATCTTTCGTCTGTTGGGTTTCTGCATCTCTTTATCTCCCTATTTTTGTTTTACTCGTACGCCTGGCTGGTCATGCTTGGATTTTTTTTTTACACAGAAAGTGTAAAAAGTTTGCTCCCATTCTTATTTTTCTTAATTTTTTTCCCTTGGCCCTCATCTTGTGTAGTTTCTAATATAAGTTCTGTTTTCCTGTGATATGGATAAAAGAACGAAAGCCAAGTCTAAATAACAAACATAGCTTTCCTACAAACCTTAATAGGGGAGCAGCCCAGGTGTTCCATAGCACAAAATCATAGTTCTAGAATTTCAGTGTTATAGCTGTAGGCACTGAAAGGCAGTACGAGGAAATCCAGGCAAAGATGTAGAGATTAAGAAATGGGGAAATGGAGAAGAGTACAAGGCAAGTGAGGAAGCAATTAAATTTATGAGGAATGCTGCTTTTGCTATTCAGGTACCTCAAAGCTTCAGAGTAAAATTACCAGGACAGCCAAAGTCTACATGCATATGAGGAGGCTATTTGTTTAATTCCTTATTAACCACATAGGTGTGTCACTGCTGAGACTATCTGCCCCTATTGATATCACCTGATGCAGAAAGCACTCCAGGCCACAGGGCACTAAGATGTTCTACTCCTCTGTCCAACCCTATCTCCCCTTCCCTCTCTCCTCCCTGTCTTTCTTCACTCTATATCCAACTCTAGCCTTAAGCAGCAGCCTGTAAACATGAGGAGAATAATATTTTCTTGGATATGGTAAACTCCGTTAAAAAAAATCAGTAAGTATATGTTAATTTGCTAATATATGTTTTGCTGTGTATTTTGGTTCCTAGTGACAATTTAGAAATAGACCTAACATAGACCAGAACAAAATGTTATATGGTATGTATATACATATATATATGTGATCTGTTAACATGTATTGCACTGTAGTAGTCAGGTGAATGGTACCCTACTGAGTTTCTTTTCCCCCAATCTCTATCCAATATATGAATTCCCAGATAATTTGACAGAAGCAGAAACCATTTCTCAAATTTTTCTTTTCAGTCTTTTGTGGCTATTTAGCATTCTTTAACATTTTACCTCAGCAGCAGTGAAAACCTATGACTCTATCTGCTAGGCTCCATTTCCTCTTACTTTCATTAATTCCAGACAATTAGAGTTTTTGTTTAATTACATAGTACAACAAATTATGCTAATCAATTCTGTTTACACCCAGCTGGGATTCTTTATGATGCATGGATATCTGTAGTTGGTGAAAAATGAGGAGAGACAGAAGTGATGAAATTAATTTGATAATTCGTCATCCTAGAAGCATGCTCAGGCAGAAACTTCATCTGCAGACTGCTGTCCTACCTGAAAAGCTTGGGTCTGAGATCCAATCTGAAACCTTTCTCTGAGGGAGGCTGTTAAACTACTGAAAAGGGCTCTAGATGGTCTGACTTTGGTCATAAACTTTAGAGTTTATGTTTATATTTACTTTTAGGTGCTTCTAAAAAGGAGCTGTTCTCATCCTTCTTAATGTAACTACATTGTTACATTGCCACACACTGTTCTCTTTTGCTGAAAAATGAATTACAGTAGTGGGACAGGCAAGATCAGTAGAAAAACAAAACAAAAGGGGAAGAAAACAAGCATATGTACCTTATTCTTCAGCCCTCCACTTCTATAGTCCATTAAATAGCTGCCCAAAGATTTACCTGTTTATTTTTTTTCATCCACCGATATGGGTCTTAGACTTTTTGGAGATTATTTTAAGGATACAAGAGGATAAAATCCAAAATCTAGTAATAGAAATACATATTTACAAACAATTCTTCAGTGAGTACGAAAATATTTTTGCTTCCTAATATAAGTAAAAAATTTCTGATATATGTATACTGATATAATTTCTGTGGATTGAGAGAAAGATTTGTCAATATGGCACTGCCTCATAGCCTGATAAAAGCTAATGAATTAAAATTTATGCTTAAGTGATATATGGTGCAGCTCACTGTGGAACCAGCCTGGAAATGTATTTCATTTCAAATTTGGCCCTTTGTGATTCATTTGACAGTTGCATTTACTCTGCAATTGGAATAGGTTGAAGCCACATCATCACATATGCAATTTCCAATGAAAAATCGGATGTCTAAAATCTGGAAAGAGGGAGGACACTTTTTTATACATAATACATACATATTATTATTTAGAGCAACAGACCCCTTTGAAACAATAAAGAGAAATCAATTGTTTCCAGCCACTTCTCTTTCTTACAAACTTATTTCTGTTTGTCCAGAAAGCACACCAGTATGCTCCAGACATGCTCACATAACCCTAGTATTGCAAAAGCACAATATTGACAAGGGGGCACATTTACAGGTAAATTGATTTCACTCTTTTAATGGGAAAAAATGCATGATATTGCAAAGCCTTTTGAAAAAGAAACACCAAAGTGAACCAGCATCCCTTTACATATACATTGGAATCATTCCTAGGTCCATAAAGAAGCTTCGGTGATTTTCAGACCCAGTCAGACCTAAAAGTTATATCCAGATGTGAATAAAGGACTATGTAGACTACTTTTCTATTTGAAAAATGATCTCTGTGCTACAAAATAATGTATAATATATAATATATACCAGAATACCCTCCTGGTGTCACCTTTGCGATGAATGAATATCATGGTGGAGGAGGAAACTTGCTTTCTTCCTATTTTTTCTTCCATGCTTGTAGATTTATATTGAGACAAAAAATGAAACTCTGGTGCATTTGCTGTTAAGCAGTCTTTGAGAGATACACCCTGTTCCCCGGCACTGATCAAAGACATCAGCAATTTGTAGGATAAAATTGTGGCTACATCTGGGCAAAATCTGATGGAAGGTGGAGAGAGGGGCTCTGTTACCTGCCTCAATTCCTGCTGCATGACTTCTTTGCAGACAGACTAAAAATTGTCAGTGCAGTGCAGTGTGTTTAAATGCAATTAGTGCCATGCTCTGCTTAAATGCAACAAGTGCCATGTGGTCCAAGGGGTAGGATCCAGACTGACCTTGCGGGACAACTGTCTGCATGTGTGTATGCAGTGAATTTTGGCTTTGATGGTATCTGTGAGGCCAAAAGCAAGGAGCCTGGGTAGGTGAAGAGCTGCATGTCTCCATTGTCTGTCCAACACCTGTATAAAACTTTACAGACATCTTCCGAAATCAGCTTCATGCAAAAGGCAGAGAGGTAGGTTACCCATAGCAAAGACAAATCCTTAAAAGCAATCCAGTGCTGTATTACTGGGAACATCTTTAATCCCTGCAGGACACATAGTTACAAGAAATTTTTCCATTGCTCACCTCCTTCCACAGTTTTAAGCACCTCTCACCTGCACATGTGAAGGAAAAATGGTTCAGCCCTGTTACATTGCAGTACATACAGTAAAACTTTGATTTTTTAAAGGAAGCCTCAAAAGCAATCTCAGCAACCATAAGAGTTTTCCGACCCAGACAAGTGTGGATGGGTCAGAACATGTGGTTTTCACTTTTCCTGTGATTAACATATTAGAAGACAAGGCCAATATATTACCTTCCTAAGATTATACTTTCTCTGGGTGTACCTTACCTGATGTGAGACAAGTTTCTTTATACATTTCTTACACAGACTAGCAATGTTTCTAAAGATTAGACAACCATCACACTACAAGGAATGATCATGGCTTTTTGCTTCATTGTGATAATCAGGAAAAAAACGGGTCTGAGGTTGTTTTTGCAGGAAAACTGCACATCCAGATGAATGACTTCATGCTTGTGAGGCTAGGTGAAGCTAGAAGAAAAGAAAGAAAATTAAGAAGCGGAGAGACAGATGTAGGACTCCTTTCTCAGCTTCAAATGATGATGAGTGTTCTTATCTATGTTTGCATCATTTGTAGGAACTGAAATGAAACCTTTGTGACTTCTACTAGTGCTACTAGGACATCCTTGGAAAAGGGCAGCATTAGCAGAGTGCTATCAGCATGTTCTCAAGCTTTAACTCAATAATACAGAGAGAAATGCTAAAACCCTTGGCTTCCAGATAATCCAGATGATTTTGTTTCCCTTTTGGCAATGACACAGAAAGACAGGAGAGGAAGTTTTACAATGTCAGCTGGGCTGTATGTGTCCGTCGGCACAGGAGTCTCTGGTGACAAAAGGCTGTAAATATCCAAACTCAGGATTTCCTTCTTTTTCTTTTCTATTTTCTTTTCATAATATGTAGTATCTCATTTATCTCACTTTGAATACACCTTTTTAAAGGATTCCCTCAAAACCCTTGCATATTTTAGATTTGAAACAATTTATTTGTAACTATCTGCAGCGTGTATATTTGGTACATCCCCCATGCTTCTTTTCTAAAAGAAGATTCCAAATCTTCTGAAGATTTTGAAGTAATCTTAACAATCTCCAGAAAAAGCAAGACAGTGATGGCATGGAAAAAAGATGCCTGATCCCCAGAGTTTTCAGAATGATCACCAGTTCTTGTCAACTATTTCAAAAGTGGGAAGGATATAATTTTGACTAACAATGATAAAAAGAACAGTTGGAAGAACAAAAGATATTTTCAGCACACCTCCCTTACTCACAGCACTAAAAACAAGTGTTGTGATTCACGTATGACATGCAGAATTCCTGAGATCAACTCCTCCAATTTAGTTTTCCCAGAGGCTTTTGTCTATACCAATTACTTAGCATTCCTTCCCTTAACAGGTCTAACTGAAGAAAACCTGTGGGCTGAGGCAGTAATCAAAACCTTCTGGTGAATTGCCCAGTTCACCTCTCTCAGCCAACATCTACTTCTTTACATCCAGGGCATCAAGCCAATGTCTTGCTCTGCTGTTTTTGATGGCTAATATCAGCACCATTACTGAAAGTCCTTGATGGAGAGATCAGGGGCTCTGAAGTTCAACAGAACCTTCCCTAAACTTTCAGTAGACAAAAGCACAATGAAGATGTTTTCCCCACCTTGTAAAAGGTGGAGAAGTGAAGAAGCTCATGGGGCCATTTTCTTAGTGAAGAAACTCATAGGACAACATTCTTTTGTTTCTGCTCCAAATCATCAAGTGCCCCTGTAGCCTGAGTGCCCTGTATGTGACCTGAAACAAGTAATTTAATCTGCCTGTGCTTTGCTTCCACAACTATAAACTGGAGATAATCCTTCTCCACTTCTCCAGGCAGCCTGGAAGATAAATTCGTTAATTCTTGGGAGCTGCTCAATACTTTGACAAATTGGGCTCTCTGCATGCAAGTGCTTACAAAAAATTTCTGCTCCTGAAGCAACCCTTCTTCTATCTGACAGCTGAAAGATTTAGGTTTGAACATACTAATCCACTAGGCCTTAAGACTTTAATCCTCCAAAGCCACCCTAGTGATTACTATGCCTGGTTGAGCATCAGAACTGAGCAAACAAATGCTGAATAAAGTCAGCCTGCCAAAAGATTTCACCTCAGACAGTTATGTTTTGTTGGGGTTCTACTCCTCCTCACCTCGGGCTCTCTGAAGAAAACAAGGTGATTGAATATTAAGACAGCTGACAGACTTGGTTTTTACCACATATACCATGAAGCAGCAGCCAGGGAACTCAAACCCCAAATATCTTGCTCTGGTGGAGGAGGCAGGAAAACAAATAAGAACAAAGAGAAGGAAAAATGAGCATTTGAGGACAGAGAATAATGTGATAACAGTGGTTTTGGTCAGGTCCATTAAAATATTGTGCATTTTCACAGGCAGCCAGCTCTAGGACAAGGCTGGTGTATGGGTGACATTAGTTGTCACAGCATTTATACAGCAGTCACCAGAACCATGTTGGTGTTGTGCTTCTTTCTACTTCTCCTTGTTTTACTATTTGCTTTGAACTGAGTTTGCTTCAGTGTCCTGAAGAGATGAACAGAGGAAAATGCTTTAAAAATGAACAATTGGAATTTTACGCCTATGAAGAAAATAATACTATGGGATGGACAGGTCTTTGAGTCAGTCCTGTTTGATTCCCAGTGGTGCAATGAGGTGTAGATGGATTGCATGAGCCATACTGCCTCTCTGATAATTGTGAACATAAAAAAGGCCATAAAGGACAATTGATTTCCTACATCTCTGCATATATCTTCCTCTATATTATCTTGCCAGATATTGCTGGTGATTTATATAAATCTCATCACTCACTTTTATGCATCTATTAATTAGGACCATATTACACAGTTTTATA
Source organism: Leptocoma aspasia (assembly GCA_013399835.1). Taxonomy (NCBI): domain Eukaryota; kingdom Metazoa; phylum Chordata; class Aves; order Passeriformes; family Nectariniidae; genus Leptocoma; species Leptocoma aspasia. The sequence continues at coordinate 69,823 of VXAX01003968.1, read as the reverse complement.
ATTGAAAAGCAAATATTTTAAAACATAATTCTCTGGAAATAAAATACTATTATTCAGGAGAAAGCATTTTTAGCAACCAGTCAAACACTCAGAAAATACAAAAAACCATGTATGTTTCAGGCTAGGGCTAAGTGAGCAACCATTCTTTGTGTTGAAAAAAACTTTATCTTCTACCCTGATACCTCCAAGGACTTGTACTCATCTGTTGCTTTTAACTTGTCAGTTACACTTTGAGGTTTAAACACTAAAATCACATTTGCAAGTGGATTCAAGGTTTACAAGTTTGGTGTGGTTCTAATCAGCAACATGCTGTTCAAGTACTATTTATGAAAACTTGTTGATATAGAAAATGGGACTGGAAATATTGCAAAAACAGACTCGGTCTGGTATGGAAGCAACTTCCAAGAAGCTATTTTTGAGCAATTTCCACTTCTTGTCTTGCCCTTAAACAGGAAGCAGTAAAAATCATAACAGTAACTATGTTTAAGTTCTCAAGCTTTCTAAAACCTTGCAAACAAGTTTCTGACAGCATCGATTCTGGTAGCTTCTAATTAAAGTCAGATAAATTTTACCCTCCTCATTTTGTGCTTTCCTGACTGAGAATATCTGTACACTCTCAGGTATTTTTAGCAGAAGGACTTTTTAGAAGCCCAAGACTACATTTTTGTCAGTGACAATCTTTGGCAGTAAAGAATTTCTATTAGTTCTTCACAGTTGGAGAATTTGGCTGAGAAGTCAGTGGATAATGGTTATGTCAATATACAACTACACGAATCATGTTGTTGCTATTGTCCTGAAGCAGCAAATAATTGTAGAGCAAATTAATCTCCTCACTTGTAAGTGCTTAGGATTTTAATTCAGCATGGCTACTCAGAGCAGTTGAAGGAACTCTGCATTGTCTTTCAAATAAACATTTAGTCCCAGTGAATGCTGGTAGCATTGTGGATGTTACATGTTTGCCTTATCTGTCCTTGGCTGATAATAAAGGAACAGACATCTAGCAACCATAATCGTTGTTATGGAGAGGGAAAAAAAAAAAAGCTGCCACTTTCCTTTCGTCAGATTAAAAAAAAATCTAAAAGCATCTTGCTCCTGAAATTGTTATTAGCAGGAGAAAAAGTAAAAAAAGATACTTTTTCACCTTTTGCATCTCTCCTATCACTCCACACGTTCTGCTCGTTTTACTGGAGAAATCATTTTATCAGCTAATTGTGTTTAGAACAATAGCTGATGAAGCACATGGGAAGCTGAGCTACATGTTCACTGCCCTTGTGCCTGCTCAGGATGTCCACCACGTGCAGGCAACCTCGCAAGCCTTCCCAACAGAGGGCATTTCTGTCCCTGACCTTTGCAGATGTTATGCTGGGCTATTTTTGTTGGTGATGTTAATTTAGGATAGAAATCGGAAAGGAACTTGTTACCATGAGGGAAAAAACACACAGTACAATCTTTGTGGAAGTTTTATCTGTGGTCCATATTTCAAAGCCATAAAAAAGAATCTGACTGATATGCATGGGAATCAAATTAGACCCTTAAAAAATTAAAATTTACAGCAATCTCCTCTTTTTCTTTTGCCATTCATTCTTTTTACTCTCCTCTTGCAAGTGAATTAGGACTCTTTAAATGTCTTTTCCTTATTACCCCTTTACTTAGTTCAAGGATATGTGCTGATTTGCATTTTTTTAGCATTATTTATATAAAAATTCCTTTATTAAGAAATACTGTACAAAATATGATTTTACACCAGATAAATGAGTTAAAATGGCCAATGCTGGCATAGTTTTACAAACAAATATAGATGTGTCTTGTTGAAAAGGATCTCAGAAAATCTGGCTGAGAAAGGCCCCTAAGAATAGAAGTAATCCCTGCCCCTTTCTCTGGTTTTAAATATTTGTTCCAAGACATTGCGGATAGATTATATGATGAAAATATATCCGTCTCACAGTGTCATTACCTTAGTTAATTGAAGAATATGCAAGGTTTGAAAGTAATGTTTATTGTCCTCTATTGGGATTTTGCTGTGAGGAGCTACTGATACCTGTAAGTTCGTACACACATATATGTTTCTATCTATCTATCTATCTATCTATCTATCTATCTATCTATCTATCTATCTATCTATACATGCACACAATTATTTGTTTTTTGGTGCTAAAACAAGACGCTCTAATCCCCCAGGAGAGGATGGTCCCCCCAGATGGGCACACTTTTTATGACAGAAGTCTAGATGATGGGGCAGAGCGGGGATGGGAGCTGTGCTCTTTGGCATCTGCTTCCTGCACAGCTGAACAAGAGGACATCTCAATACTGTGGCACCTAAACAGTAAAAATCTACAGTGAGGACATTTCCACTGGGATTTGAGAGGTCAGCACAGAGAAGTGAGAAAACTTTAGACAGTTCAGATCTGAAGTAAGCCTTTAATTACCAAAGCTTTTTAGAGGTTTTGAACCAGCCTGGTACTAGTCTTATTTTTTCTGGAGAAATAAATGCATACGAATGCTAGACTGGAAAACAGTCCCCCCACTTTTGTAAAGTGATACAATCTGTGCCTTTTCTAACATCTCTGTCACATTATCAGCCCTTTCTTAAGGAAAACCAGCCATTGGAAATCCGCCAAATCTCAAATAAACTAGCCCAAAAGAAGCAGTGGTACATTAAATGGCAAAAATGTTTTGCTGTTACAGAGTTTCATTTTGACCTTCACCCACTGTTTAATTTTCCTCCTTGTTTCTCCGTGAAGGTGAGGAAGTAATCTTTTAATCATATTCTGGATCAACTCAAAATGAAACCTCTGAATCTTACAGCATGCTAGTTGTTACTCAGTAATGTAAGCATTGCTAGCTTCTTTTTTTGGTTTTGTTTATCCTTTCTGATGGAAAGGTAACAGAGCTGGAAACAGCAGTAATGGTCTCAGTAATATTCTATAAAGAGATAATATAATCTGCTGCTCTTTCAAGGCATTAATTTGTATATACATTTAAAACTTATGTTTACTCCCTAAGTGTTTTTGTCTGGTAGGAGCTCACGTTTAATGCGTTACCTACCAGGGACATGAAATCTGTATCAGCATCACTACTGTGCTGGTCATAATCCCTCTTCTTATAAATAAGGTACACACTTAAATGAATGACTGTACATTTCTCTGTGCTAAACTGCTTTTTGTACAGCTGAACCTACTTCATCAAGTTAGTTTGATTGCTAAATGCTACTGGAAGGAAGAAATGTGAACTCTCCAGAATCATCCAGGCTAAGATTCATCTTGTCAAACTTAACCTAATTAAAAACTGGCCATCCAGGCTACATTAGCCACCTAGACTCAAGTGGTAGAAACAAGCTTTTTGCCACAGTAAATCATGTTTAGGAAGGATGGGATAAATCACAATATGTGAATGCCTGGGTCTTTTATCATTGTATGAGTAGGCAGATGACGTGTTTTGCTTGGACTTCATTTCTAACTTAAAAGGGATAAAATGGATCAGATAATCTGAATTTTTAAAATTCTGCCTTTATCCATTACAATTTTTCTGACAGTTTGTCTGTCTGTACTATGCCATGAACTTCTTCTCTCTCTCTCCTCCCCTGCAGGTAATAATACTGATGGAGCAGTAATTTTAGATATTTTAGCAAGATCAGTGATACTGCATTGCAATGCCAAGACCAATATTCATGTGGAGATGTTATGTTTTTTCTTCTGGTAACATGCTCTCTTGGTTTCTCTTTGTGGTTTCTTGGAATATGGTATTTTTTTTTCTCTATTTTTACGAAATGTAAAGTGAAGTTTATGTTTATGAACAGAATCTTGGAAACCAGAGATATTTATCTCAGAAGTCCGGTAAGGGCACCAAGAGGACAAAAGAACATTTTCCTGTGAGCAACCATGAAGAATCCCACACTCTTGGCAGAGTGAGCAGTTCTGGTTTTTGCAGTGGCCATCCTTGAAGAGGATCACCAGTGAGATGCATCTTTGAGAGCTTTCTCCAGTTGGAATTCAGCAGATTCGATCTGTATTTCTGTCATAAATAGCAACAGCTATCCGAAGACAGAAAAGATCTTTAATCAGTGGTGGTCTCGGCCAGATGTGAAGATATTACCAAAAGTAAAGAGGCTTACTTTCCCACATAGTTTTTGCATCTTGAAGGTTTCAACCAAAAATCTCAGATTACACAAGACACAAAATCTAGGCCAAAATCTTTCCACTTACAACTAGGCAAACCTCATTGATTTCCTAGCCAAAACCTGATGCTGTGCAACCAAAACCCTGAGACTCTAGCAGCAGAGAAAACAGGAAGACCGTATATTTATCCACAGACCACTGATTTCCTAGTTTTATACTCCAAGATTATAAGAAACTAACAATGCTATCCAAGACCCTTTGGTTGTGAATGCATTATCAACTGCATATCACATATATTTCAGATCTTTTGTAGGGAAGCATAACTTTTTAAAACTTTTTAAATGCTACACTCAAATATCTTCTGTAGAATAATGAATTTGATTGAGACTTTGGGATTTTTTTCAAGGGAAACTGATGCTATGCTTAAAGTAATTGGCTGCTATCCTCTCACAGAATTTCAAGATTCTCCTAATGGAACTTTTTTAGTCATTTAATTGCAGAAGCAAACCTTTAACAGAGAGAGTTAAGATGCTTTAACAGTATAGTAGAACCTATGAGGCAGCCTCCCAGCTCCAAAAGTAGTACTAATTATGCAGAGCTACCTCACTTTTACAGGCAGTTGTGTGAGACATCTCTTACTGGAAGGAATTAGGCTTCTGCACTGGGACACTCAGCAGTCACAGCCAGGAACTAGGATGCTTCAAAAAGCCAGTAGGAAGTGCCTAGATTTGAAATTTCCACTCCAGACTGAGTTCAGTTCATGCTTCAATGCAATAGTTAAGCAGGATTTATAAGGATTTGGCCTTCACAGTCTGAAGTTTATCTGTCTTCAGTTTATCTGTCTCAGCTACGGTTTTCCATCAAGACTGTTTGTGTATTCTGCACCATATCACTGCTGGAAAAATCTAATGTATTCTACAGAGCAGAAAGTCTCTTCCCTCTCTGCAAGCACAGGGACTAGAAATACTGCCTTTCTAATTCCAATTTGTTCTGACTTGCATTGGAGATATGAACAGTGTTTTCACACAGGAAATCTCATAGAATTTACTCTTTTGGTATCTTGTACTGGGAAGTCAAACCTGGTAAAGCTAAGGAGCAGGCAGAGACCAGAGATGCAAGGTGCTGGAGAAGTTTTCCGCTTACTACCTACCATCCCTGCCACCTTTTTGAGTGGAAGTAGCCATACAGGTAGTCAGCCTAGATTAGAGAGAGATGTTCCTGATCCATTCATCCATCATTTTTGGATTGCATAATGGTTTGGGTTGGAAGGGACCATAAAGATCATCTTTTTCCAACCCGCCTTGAAGACTTCTGGGGTGGGTTGTCCACAGCTTCTCTGGGCAACCTGTTCCAGTGCCTCACTACCCTTTACAGGAAATAATTTCTCCTTAATTTCTAACCTAAATCTACCCACTTTCAGTTTAAATCCATTACTCCTTGTCCTACCACTACAGGGCCTCGTAAAAAGTCCCTCTCCATCTCTCTTGTAAGGCCCTTTTAGATACTGGAAGCCTGCTACCAGGTCTTCCCTGAACCTTCTCTTGTCCAAACCACCCCAACTCTGTCATCCTGTCTTTACAGGTGCTCCAGCCCTCTGATCATCTTTGTGACCCTTCTCTGGACCCACTCCAGCAGGTCCATGTCCTTCTTATGCTGGAGGCCCCAGAGCTGGATGTAGTACTCCAGGTGGGGTCTCACAAAGCAGAGTAGAGGGGAAGAATCACCTCGACCTGCTGGCTATGCAGATTTGGATGTAGCCTAGGATGTTGGCTTTCTGGACTGCCAGTGCTCCTTGCCAACTCATGCTGAGCTTCCCATAAAGCAATACCCCCAAGTCTTTCTCTCCAGGGCTCATCTCAATCCATTTTCCACCCAGCCTGTATGGTATCTGGGTTTGCCCTCACACAGGTGCAGGACCTTCATTCAGTAGACAGGGCATTAGGTAGAAATTTTTCTTCCCTGAAGAAACATTTCCCTGAAATAGTAGACAAGATTATCCTAAATCTCTCTGATGGGTCTTGGGTCTCACACTAAGGACATTTATGCACACAGTTCATTTGCTGAACTACACTCTGAAGCAGATGCTGTCTGTGAACACCAAGACATCTTGTTGCCCACGGCTGTGGTGCACTCAGCCTAGTGACTGAGTTGGTCCTTTCCAATCCTATGTTCCTAGAATAGCTTGTCAGCATAGGAGCAGTATTTCCTTTCTTTCATACCTTTTTTGTGGTGCTCTAGGGTTTTTCATAGTACACACTTCTTGCATGTTTACATCCTCTCTGGAAAGAAGCTTAAGTCATTGGTGGTCCCTGAGGCATTACCGAAATGTAAATAAAAAGATGATCCTGACATTTACTGGAAAATCTGAGTGCACAAGCAACACTAAATTCACTTTATATCACACCACAGCCTGATTTGTACAAGCCTTGACAAGCTCAGTCATTGTCATGTGACCTGAATCTTTGAACAGACCTAAGGTCTTCACCCCCACACTGGCCCACCCCCAAGAAAAGCGTTGCACATCATTAAAGGCTTAGTGAAAATAACACACTGTCACATGCCCAGCCTTATCTCGTGGGCATCAGAAGATGAAAGCAGAGGAACGCCCCCGACACCAGGGAGCCTTCCCTGCGTGGGAGGATGCGAGTGGCTGAGGTCGCTCAGCACTCACATGGCCACAGGAAGAAAACTCAGCAAGTGCAGTGCTCCTGGCCCAGCCAAGCACTGGAGAACATGAGCCATGAATTAAGATGACAGCCAATGCTGCCTCCCTTTGATGTCATGCAAGACAGGAGACAGCCACAGGTATGGAAACATGAAAGTCAAATGCTATCAATCACAAGGGAGCAGCTGCCTCAGCAATCCAGATAGAGCGTGGGTTTCCATTTAACTAAAACAAATGCTATCTGAGAGAAAAGAAATAGCTGCAGACGTACCTGAGTCACAGTTGATCTCACTACGAAAGATAGGAAAGAAAACACAGAAAAATGGCTGATTCACATTTGATCAAATTTAGTTATTACAACAAAGGTGTATGTAGAAAAAGGAAGGGTATTTGTTTTTTTCTTGCCTTTCTGTAATTTTCTCTGAGACTTTATTCACCATAGCGAGAAACACACTTTCTGAAAAGCTCCACACAATTGCTCTGCAGATGTAGATTTCATTTTTATTATCACTTTTAGATGGGTTTGTCTGAATGCCTTTGTTATAAGCACAAAGTCTTAGATCATGTCAGTACCCAGGGCTGGGAAATATGGATCTCTCACATTTGGTGACTGTCTTGGGACGTCCTGGATCTGCAGTGTAGATGTGGAGAATTTCACACATGCTACAAAGGGTAAAGTGAACCAAGGAGTAGAAGCTGGAAGAGGTTGGAAACCCTGACGTTTTCAAATCTGTCTGCCCCAGCTGGCAGAACCACTACTCCAGCATTATGGCACACTTTAAACAGATGTCACAGAGCCAGCATTAGTTTAGCTGACTTATTTTCTTTACCCAGGCAGCACCTGATACAGGAAAGCTCTTCATTTCAGGCATACCTGTAACAACTAAATGGTCTACTGGACTACCTATAATTCACCAAGTACTCCAAGTCTGCAAAAATCCCTCTGTGAATGACAGTTCCACTGGACACATGTTTACACCAGTGTGTTTTTCTGAAAGTAGACTGTGATATGTTTCTGGGGGACAGTGACTTCAGTGAGTTGACAGGTCAAGCCCTGAGAGCAAGTCCGTAGGACTACCCACCTCAGTGGAGGAGTTAAGACCAGTCAGAGTGAAGAAAAAGTATAACCTGTCCTCTGTCTATTTAGTGTCTTCTCAGAAGCATAAGATTGTAATTAAGGTTTTACATTAGTGCTGAATTATTCTGAGCAGCTAGTGCTTTCAGCCAGGCAACAACTGGAACAACAAACATCATGTAGGTGATACACAACATATGTAGATGTGGCACTAAAAACAGCATCATGTTTTTTCAGAAAAGAATCTTCACTAGAAGAAGAATTACTCTTTTCTCTGTGTAAATTTTTATAGACTGCCTGCATAGCAGTCTGGAAACAGGTGACAAGGTATCTCATGATATATGTAAGAGCTGTCAGCTGAGATTTGGACCCCTGCATTCATTATTGTCCATGGATTTCTTTCCTGCTTCACACCATCTTGCCTTGATGTAAGACTGCAGAGGGGGTCAGGGACTGAAGCCAGACAGGGACTGAAACTGCAATCAGAATTCTGCAGCATTCAGATCACATTTACGGCTGTTTCAAATCAGAGCAGCCCATCTACCCAGTGACACAGACCACAGGGAACATGAGAGTCTGTCTTTTTTCTCTTTACTGGTGCCCCATTGACAACTCAGTTGAATGCAAAGCTTCGTGCTTCCTTTCAAAGCCCTAAGCAGGACTTTGAAAGCAGGCTTCAATTACCAAGTGCATTTCATACTGTGTGACTCCCACATCACTTACATCCTGTTGGAAGGATGGACTTGTCATCTTCAAGTAAATATTGCGAGTGCAGGAAACAAAGCTTCCCGAAGGACAGCCCGTGACCCTGGAGCTCACTCCTGGAAAGGCACAGGAGCAGCTCTACCACAGCACAAGGCAGCCAGATCATTCACTTCACCCCACTGCTGTGGCAAGGAATTGAGGAAAGAAGCATCTTCCCAAATAAATGGATAAGAAATGCACAGAAGCATGAGGAGCCATATGTTTTCCTAATAGGTAGATAGAGTGAGTGATTAATATAGCTTGGCCTTTGTTGGCAGGAGACAGTTACACATGTAAAAATAAAAGGCAGGGTTTTGTTGGGTCTGAGCCTCGTTCAGCATTTCATAATGCCACACACATTACATGTTACCAGTTCCTTGATGGTCAGGAGCATGGGACTTCCTTCAGTTTTTGCTTGCCCAGGTCCCTTACTTTGGATGATAGTTTTTCTTGTTCCCTTAATTCTCAGTAGTAACATAGAGCATATAAGATTCAGATGCTATAAAATACTGATTTTAGTTTTTGTGTGTAAACTAAGTGATTTCCTTTTCAAACTGTACTTTATAAAACAGCCATTCTTTAAAAACATTTGTTTTCATCTTTTTCACTATATTTGGTCATCAGCCTATATACTGATGAACTACCCTAATAGATCATTAATGTTATTTATATTCTTGAAACCAGCTGAAAGTCCAAATTCCTTTATCTTACTAATAAAACAGGCTAACATTTATGGTGTTGTAGGCTGTTGCTTTAATACTCCTCATTATATTTCTTATTTTAAAAAGTAAGACTATTTATGTACTTTTTTATAGAAAAAAATGTATATTTTAAAATGCACACTTTTAAGGATAAATTTTTTTATGCACATGTATGAAAAGACCTCAAAACAGCAGGGATTTTATGTCTGTAGAACAGCACAATCCTACAGCTGGTTCCATTTTAGGATACAATGGAACAGGTACTTCACAACTACACAGATCCTTTAACTGTGAGCAGCAGAGAAGAGCATGAACTACTATAAAAGCTGTCTGGAGAGCAATGCCCTCTTCACCCATTGCTGGAGTAAGTGTGATGGTTTTCCCCAATTTCTGTGACAAGCATCTAGGAAAACCTATCACTTGATTTTTTTAACTATGAATTGACAAAAGATCCGCTTCTATGTTTTTGTTCACTTTTAAATATACAGGAAATTATGAGCCATACAATTCCATTTTGAGGATCTGCTTTTTAAGTGAAAATATAAAACGTACAAAAGAAAACACTAACTTTTTTTCCCCCACTCCTCTAAATTGATGATGTCTTCTGGATCCCCTTTATTAAGGACATAGTAAACATATATGACACTGAACAGCTTTGGAATGGAATGCAAAATATACAAACTCATAGAATATCTCAAGTTATAGGGACCCATAAGGATCATTGAATGCAACATAGTTGCATTGCACCCAAGTATAAAGAAAATTTACTATGTAGGTAACCTTGTTTGCGTGTTTATGTACTAGGCATGACTTACATTGTAGTTTAGGAGGGTAACTGCTGCAACTGGTGACATCAAATGACACAAAATTCTCCGTATATTTTACCTCTCTTTGGAAAACTGTTTTATTTTTTCTGGTTGAAATATCTGGGACTCATTAATAATGATTGTACAGGAACATCTAAATCCAGCTTCCTTTAGCCACAAACAAAAGCAAATGGTTTTGTTAAATAGCAATTGTCATTTCAGAATGAATTATGATTTAAGATGCATTATGTAATTTTTTTTCATGTTGTGCCATTTGGTCTCTGATCTGTGAGGAGGCTCTTGTGCTTTCTATGGAATCAATTAACCCTGAAGACCAAGCATAGTTCTAACCTCGTGCTTTAATGGAAAACACTAGACTTCTTCTTTAGTCACTTCTGAAGCAATGTGTGACTTGAAATATGCAACTTTGCAAGCCAGCTGGCCAGGATAGTATGATTTCCTCCATTTCTCCATCTTCGTTGCTACATGAGATACCTGGATACCTGGAGCACAACACATGACAGTAAATAACAGATGTAGGTCTGGAATACAGCAAGGAGAACCTTGACTTTCTGTCCCTTAGCACAAACAGACAGAAAACAAGAATGTATGCAAGGAACTACACAAAGCTGAAAATCTCCANAAAAAAAAAAGAAAAGCAGTGTAAAAGCCTCAGTCACACAAATATTCTCTGTCAAGACCACCAAAGGAAATTCTAGCTACGGTTGGTGGCTAAATACACAGGAAGACACAAATTACAAACCCATACCTGTGTATGTATACACACATATACACACCCACCCACCCCTATATCAGTTTATGTGTTTGAACTAAACTGTTTCTGATTTTAGAGTTCTCCTTTCTCCTCCTTTAAAACTCACCATTTTTTTTAGCATGGGTATGATTCTTGTCCTAGCAAATGGCATGTAAGAGGAACTTGTGTATTTTTTTTCTTTTAAATTCAACCACTGAATTTCCACGAGTTGTTATAAAATACAGCCAAAGAAAAAAAAAAATCATCTTTGCCTAACCACACATCTCCCATGCTCTTTGCCCTAAACCCCGGGGAAAACTATTAGAGTTTCATTATTTTGTTAAGAGAGATAATATATGTGGTTGCCTTCAGAAGAAAGGTGAAATACTTTCCAAACAAGTGTCCATCCTAGCCAGTGGCTTGCTAGCAGTCTGATACTTTCTATGCTGGGCAGGTTCCAGCCTGAGAGCCTTGTCTAATTGCCATGACAACAGATTCACACTGGAAAAGAAACGTGGTTGTTCAAGCAGATGGTTCGTGCCACTGAGCCAAAGCCAAAAAACTCCTTCACGAGCCATCAGACCAGTGACTTTTAATCTTGAGGTTCAAGGACACTATAATTCTATAGCCCTCTTAACATCTGGAGGAAATGAGTCTGGTGTGGAGAGGAAAGCACCCCATTATCCACAGGTCACAGCCTGCTCAGCTGATGGGCTGGCAAATGTTGGGGATTGTGGCAGTCTCACTGCAACTCTTCCTTCTGTGTGTTTGCAGAAAGGTTCACCCTCAGCGAGTGTCTACTTTTTGTACTTCACCCACATTGAATAAATGCTCACTGTAGCTCATTTGGGATTTGCCAAGTATTTAAATCATGTAATTGTTTATTTGTTTTAGTCTTAAGGACTTTTTTTCCTGTCATTTATTTTGAAAAAAATAAACGAAATAAATGAAAACATTTTAAATATACAACAATTTAAATATATAAGAATGTTTGTCTTCTACATATCTTGTGTGTCTTGTATCCAAGAGTTCATCCTCATTAAACACAATTAAAGATAGCAGAGTGAGAGAAGCATTTTGATTTCTGAGGATAAAATTAACTGTAACATCATAAACACAAAACAGGGTGAAACACAGCAAGAAAAAGATGCCAAGGATGGATTCACTTGAATCTGACAAAGGTCAGTATAGGTGTGACTGAAATCACTTATGTCCTGGATATGTCAGCTGCAGATCACAATTAAAAATTAATTTGACTCCAAATTTACAAGGAAATGGAAGCTGGGAGTTAGGAATGCAGCATGTGACTGCTACAATTACCTGAAAATAAATACTTTGGTTTTTTGTAGTCCACATCATGTTTTTTCATCTTCTTTTAGTGTTTTGTGTTTGGTTTTTGTAGTGTTTGTTTTCTGTTGTTAGTGATGTTTTTTTGTTGCTGTTGTGGATTGTGAAGATACCTTTTTATTTAGAATATTTTATGGTCCCCATACCTGCTTTATTGAGTTTTATTTCATTTATGTGAAAATAGTATTTAATTTATAAATGTTCTGGTTGATCAAATATTTCCATTTCCATAATGACAGTGTAGTATGCAGTTCAGTGGCAGAACAGAGAACAGAATGGAGGTGTCATGCCTTTGAATCCACTCCTCTGCTGACAACTCTGGTGAAAAAAAGTGGACGGTGACATCTTATTCGTGGGATCATGAGACTCTTCCCAGTTCTTTCACCTTGTTTTAGGTCTCATCACAGGACAACATACACAAATCCATAAACTGTTTATGTCGAGTCAAGCAAGGAAGGAGTTAATATCTGTGATAGGAAGAGTCAGCCTCAACTGTCCGTGGAGCCACCTGGTACGTATTAAGGAGTAGTTATGAGAGACAGGTGAGAGATAAAGTAGGAAAGTTTTATAGTGTAGGAGAGAATGAGCTAGAGACAGCATTGGGCTAGTTGTCGGGGTAGTAAGCAGAGCCAGGTGTTTGAAGTCATGGAGAGAGATTTATAGGCTCCTTCAGTAGACAAAAACCTCCTTTCTTCTTCCACCTGTAAGTAATGAGATACTGGTAGGGCCTAAACCAACTAAGAGCTGTTGTGCAGAAAATACCAAAACTGCATGTAGGTGCCTGGATATTTGCTCAAGCCTGAAGAAAGGATCATGGGTATATATGCACTTTATGTAGTTCCTCGCGTTCCAGGATTCATCTCATGCCCCTGTCTCCATTTGTTGTTTGCCTTTTGAGGGTTACACTTTAAAAAAGATTTCAGAAATATCCTTGTGTTTTAAGAGATATGACAATTTTTGGGAGACAGATCTGGCCAAACAGACTACTAAAGAAACACATTATTTTTGTAAAATATTTCTTGCCTGAAAAAGACAATATATTTTTGTTTCTATTAGAGCAAGCTGGGTGTTATTAATCATTATTCCCATTCCTAAGCTGTCTGCTGCTCCCCTCTCTGCCTCCTGTTTCCCAATTCAAAATCTATTGTGGAAAGTATATAAATCATAGTGGATAACTACCTTCCATATAAAAAATTACTTTACAATTTAGTTGTTGTTTCCTCTCCCACATAATGTCAGCTTTTTATTTATAACATAGGTTGAACAAAAGACTGCTGAGTTATTTCCTAAAGGTCTTATTGAAGGGCAACAAAGCATATGAAGTTTGAGTTGTGGGGAAAGGTGCTGGGTGCCAGCTTCTGCCAGGTTTCCCCTGGAGTCTCCATGGTAGCAGTAGTGTGAGAGCTGCAGGTGAGAGGACAGAGCATTTCTACATGTTCAGCTCTAACCTGCAGGATCATTTTCCCTGAGCCAGCCTTTGTTACTGAAAACTTGGTAAGAAGTGGCCAGCTCAGGGTGAAGGTTCTTTTAGACTCCTGAGTTTTATCTGCTTGCCTTAGAAGGTAAAAACACAGGGCACATTGTGGTAAATGCAATTCAATTTAAATTATAAGACATAGCCTTGCAGTTCCTTTCTGTGCTCTCCTATTGTGCTCTTAGGGGTAATGATTAAAATATAAACTCCAAAACTGATGTGTTTTTCTCTACTCATTAATGCTGTAGCATAACATTGTTGTCAGATGTGCTGCTTTCTTTAGTGGTCATTTGGCAACAGTGACTACCCAAACCACAAAACACAATAGTGGACGTGCTGGAACACTTATCTTTTCCCATGATCCTTTGTCAAGCTATTAAATTCATACATCTTAGTGCCAGCAAAACTAGAATAATTTGGGGAATGGATTTCGCAACATGATTTTTGAGGAAGAGGGAGGGGCAGGGCTCAGAAGGTTAAATCTGTGCTATGCAAGTGCCCTGGTTCTTTTTCACTGTGCAGCCAAAATATGAGGTTCTTCTGACAAGTGACTTTTATTTGAATTTTTTGACTGCTGGATGTTTCAGCAGAGATCTGCTCAAGCACTCTAGAGATCCTGTTCCTTCCCCTTCCCTGTGCAGTTTTCCTGCAGCTTGTCAAACCTTTTATGTTGGGGGTTGGCTGAAATGATTTGGGCTCTAATTAACTGAACTAGTAGTAAATTAATTCAATGAAATTTTGGCAGCAGCAGTTCTGCATAACACTGGTTTACCAACTCACTGTTAACTTAGGTGCTTTCCGAAGTGGAAAGTCTTAAGGGAGCAGGTGTTTACCTTTAGTGTTCTTCCAAAATCCCCCAGATTTCGGAGCTCAGCTCTTTTTCAGTGGTTTGAAAACACAACAGTGCATAATCTGGCCTGATGGGCTATCAGGGGCAAGGCTGAATTATGTACTTTCAGGAAATCCGAATACACTATGCCTTGACAATTCCATGCTGGCTACCACTACCTGTTTCAGCAGATTTCTCCCCCTGTCCTGCACAGAGCCCAAGGACTCAGCTGTGCCCTGCAAAGCTTCCTGTTTACAGCCATGCATCCTCCGAAAACAGAGCGCTCTCTGCTTCCCACATCCCAGAAGCCATAGACGGATCCCGTAACATCCTGTGCCTTTCCGTCGTCACAGCACTGCTTTTTCTGAGAACTGCCGGGAGAAGCTGCTCACAGGATTGTTAACAATTGGTCATCACCTTTTGGATGTGTCACACCGTTGAGTACTGCGGACCACTGGGCTTTGCAGAAGAGGAAGCAATATCAACAAAGCATTTGCCCTTTGTTCCCTCTGTATATTGAGTTCAGTGTCTATCATAGTGGATAACATGCTTTCTACATGGAGAAAACCCAGTGCCTTTTCATTTGAACCTGAGTGTTGTACAGTTTAAAGTGCACAGACTGAACTGGGACACAAAGATAGCTCAGTACTGAACAGTCCCGGCAGCTTCACAGCTTATCTCCTCCATTTGTCTCCTCGTAGTTACAGCCAAGGTATGTACATTGTCTGGCTCCCACCTGCAATGTAGTCTCCTCAAGGAGCAAAATGTCCAGTCTCCAGCTCCCTCCAAAGAGGAGACCAGATTAAGACTCCGTTCCTCTCATTTCTTCCTTTGCCCTCTGCCCTACAATGCACTCCTGTTGTCCCCGGTGGTTACTTAATAGCACTCAAGAGAGAATGACCAGGATGATAAACTGTAGCATGAAGAGTGAAATCCTCCCTACTGCGGAAAAATAAATTGAGTTCATGGATACCTTTGTTTGCTGAGTTCTGCCTACGCAGGCATATTTTGGGCCATTGAAAACAGAAAAAAAAAAATTAAAACTAAGCATGCTCTCTTTTTTTTAAGAAGTGAGTTATCTTCAGACTGTGGAGCTCAAACCTAACCTCAGCCTTGCACCACTTTTAGTAAGAAGAAACCTGGTGCCATGAGCAGTGGCCTGTGCCACCTCCTGCGGCATTCCATTCACGGTGATGATTGGGAACTGCTCTGGTGGTGTCCCTAGTCCAGCCTATAGAAGAGTGCTGGGGTGTCAATGCCTCAATTTGTGTGTGTGTCACACAAATCTCACAAATAAAGGTCAAGATTTTGCCTCAGTGTGCAAATCTAGATTTGCCATGTAGTATTAAGACGGCATGAAGTTTGGAATACATACTGCTTCTGTTTAAAGATTACCTCTAATTAAGCCTTTCCAAACATATTTGGGATTATAGATCACTCACAACCTTTCCATTGTTCTTGCAGTCAAAACAGCAGCAGCCACAACCATGCACAACACATTATTAAAAGAAAAGGACTAGTTTAAACTAAGTTCTATAATTGCATGCTACTAAGTAAAAGGTATACTTTAAAAATTCTTTCCAAAATGTGAAATGATACAATAGAGGGTAGAACTTTACATCAAATGAAGTTGCTATAAGCCTCAAAGACTATCCCTACTGGAGAAAAAAGTATTCTCATATAGATAAAAATAGTTAAATGCTAAAATAATAAAGTTGAATAGCCCCTAAAATTACAGCTGAAAGCAAATTCTTCAATAGAGAGTTTAAACTAATGCAATAAAAACAGAGCTGCAAGTTAGCTGAAAACCTACTTTTCTTATTCCGCAAGTAAAGTCAGTAATGAAATCAAATAGTAAACAGATCTTCCTTCCTACGTGCACTTTCAAAAGCAGGCAATGAACACAGAATTTGTGTGAAATAGGGCTTTGGGAAAAGCTGTAGCCAAAACTCATTTACTCTACACACTTCTAATTTTTTTCCCCATCAGACTGGAATACACATATGACCTTCTCACTGAAGAATTATTTACAGACATGCATAATGTCAAACAAAAAGAAGCCCAAAGGAACAATGCAATAACCTGGCACATGCCTCAGAATTTTAATGCCTCTTTCTTGACTTAATGTATGTATGTAGTAATTTTATAGGAACAGAAACAAAAACTTTGCTCTTTAAAACCTCATTTAGTTGATTGTTGGAGTGCCGTAGAATAGCTGGAGCTCGAAGGGACCTTTAAAGGTCATCTAGTCTAATGCTCCTCGGCAGGAGCATCTTCAACTAGACCAGGTTGCTCAGGGTCCCATCTACACCAAACTTCAGTGTTTCCAGGGATAGTGACTCAGGGCAACTTGTTCCAGTGTTTTACCACCCACAATGGAAAAACTCCTTGCTTACATGTAGTCTAAATCTACCTTCCCTTAGTTTAAAACCATTACTCCCCCATACTATCACAACAGGCCCTGCTACAAAGTTTTTTCCCCGTCTTTCTCCTAAGTCCCTTTTAAGTACTGAAAGGCCACAATAAATTCTCCCAGGCATCTTCTCCAGGCTGAACAACTCCAACTCTTTCAGCCTGTTTTCATAGCAGAACTGTTCCAGCTCTATGGTAATCCTCCTCTGGCCTTTCTTCAGGACCTGCATCAGATTGAGTACTCCAGATGGAGTCTCACCAGAGACAAGTAGAGGGGGAGAGTCACCTTCCTCAGCCCTTTTGGTCACACTTCTTTTGATGCAATCCAGGATAAGGTTGTCCTTCTGGGCTGCAAGAGCTCATTGCTTCTTCATGACTAGCTTTTAATCCACCAGTAGTACTAAGTCCTTCTTGGAGGTTTGCTCTTCATCCCTTCACCCCCCAGTCTTCATTGATATGAGTTGCCCTGACCCAGCTGCAGGACCCTGTACTTGTCCTTGTTGAAATTCATGAGGTTCCCATGGATCCACTTCTCAAACTGGTCCAGGTCCTGCTGGATGGCATTCCACCCCTTTGGCGTGTCAGCTGCACCACTCAGCTTGGTTAATTTGAAAACTTACTGAGGGTGCACTTGATCCTTTCATCTATGTAATTGATAAAAATATTGAACAGTAGTGATCCCAACATGGACACCTGAGGGAAACCTCTTGTCACCAACATGCATCAGGACATTGAGCCATTGACTACTACACTGGATGAAACTGTTCAAACTGTCCAACCAATTCCTCACCCACCACTTCTGCATCCACCAAGTCCATTCATCAAATACATATCTCTCCAATTTAGAGAGTAGGATGTTGTGGGGGACCAGAAATCCAGATATATGACATCCATAGCTATCAAGTTGCTATCAAGGAATAGATTTAGTGTCACATTGCTTGGTTGATGTTGGGTCTTTGATATTACCACTGATGAGGCAGGGCTTATTTTCCAAGACTAATATTGAATGGGAATGTTTCTTTTTGCTTGGAGTGAACTTTGGATACCAGGTGAATATTCTGCTTTATAATGGCATATTTGACAAGCTGTGTGGCTGAGGTATATATATATTTATTCTTGTGAGAACTGCTATGTGATTTCCTTTAATTGGGTGGAATTATCTTGTTGCTAGATCACAGTAACAGCAAAGGTGACTCAAGTTCCCTGTGAATTTTTCTGTGACAGAGTACCCTAGGTAATTCAGGAAAAGTCCAGCCCAACCGCATCCCACAGCTATTGTGTGATTGTCACTGAGTCAACAAAAGGGTTGACCCTGAGTGGAAATTACATGAGGCCAAGATAAACTTATCAGTCTCAATAACCTTCACACTCTTTTTCTTCCTTCCTTCTACTTCAACTCATGCTAGTTTCACTCTGTGATAGCACAGATGCCTTGTGAGCCACTGTGACCTCCCTTTCCCTTTCTAAACCTCATTAGTATATTCCTTCCTCTATCCAAAACTTTATGGACTCTGTGAAGCTTGCTACAACAAGCCCTCAGAAAGGCCTCACTGGATTTTGGCTTTATAAAAGATGGCATAGATACCTGTAGGACTACAAGATAGTGCAGAATGGCACCTTGGTGAGGCTTGTCACCTCTCAGACACAAAAGCTTGATAGACACCTACAGCCTCACTCTTAGTGCCATGGGTCAGACTCTAGGTTAGGGCAGATTACTTCACATTTGTCAGTCCAGACCTCAGGTACTGTCCTTTGCATTAAAAAAGACATCTTAGCTGCTCTAACAGCTGCTCTACCCATTTCTGTGATCCTTTCTTGCCTTGTGAGTCCTCAGGCCGCTTCAAAGCCTTAACCATTAGACAGCAATTATTTTCAGGCTTCAGCCACCTTATTTTCAGTGAGGACAAAAGCCCAAACTTACATTTCATAAAAAGCATGGCAATTTTCACAGCTCAACCTGGGGTTAGGAATCTAAGTAAACTTAGCTGTATTTACTCATGCTCTGGTGTAACTACACTGCACCCAGCTGAGTGCTGGTCTTTCTAAATCACATCAGTACCAATTGCCTGACTACTTCACGGATGTTACAAACACTTCAACAGGTAAATTCAACATCAGCTATAAAACTATTTGGGTTTGAGTTATCCAAGGACTTCATGGATGGCCCATTAGCACATACCACAGATTGTTCACTGTATTCATTATGTAAAAAAACCAAATACCCTGAAATGGAACAATGAGTTTTGTAGTTTTCAGTAACAAAAATTATGTTCAAGAGGCCCTTTTAACAAACAAAAAAAAAGGTATGTAGAAATGAAGTTACACATGACTGTACCCACCCTTTTCCCTTTCAGCTGACAGTTCAAGCTCCATACCAGGAAGCAGGCATGTGCCCAGGGCTGACTGTGCTCTGCAACATTATTTAAGCACTGCCCTTGGAAGAGGTGCTGTCTTTGGCGAATGGCTGTAAGACTAAGGTCATGTCTGCACATCTCTGGTATTTGCCTATATGTCACTTTCATTTAAAGGATATGGAAATGAATGCCAACATCCAGATTTACATTTCCTCTATCTCTGCTAAGCGGTTTATTCTGTTTCAGATTCTGTTTGTGAACTTTCTGACTGCTACACTTACCACAGTTGTATGCTAACCTATAGAATTAAACACCATGTTTTGTTGGAATTTCTGGACATCCAATATACAACATTCATGACATTTTAGAACCAAGTGATTAAATAGGCAACAATCTCTAGAATGTAGATAACCCCAATGTTTCTTATGAATTTACCTGTTTCTTACAAAGTTAGTGGTGGATTTCACAATGGTGGGTAATGTTTGGACTCAAAGATCTTAGAGGTCTTTTCCAATGTACATGATTCTATGATTCTAGTGCAGCTCTTCTTCTCACACCACAATATAGATCATGGAAATATATTTCCAGAAACTTTTCCTTCTTTTCTGATGGTAGAAACACTGTTACCATTGACATTGACTGTTTTTTCAGTTCTCTTCTCCATAGATAACAGTGAGACCTACATTTAAAATATAAATATCATAAACATATTTTTTAAGTATTTTTGCTCTTCAGTGAAGACCAATTTACTGCAGACTCACTAGGCAGGACAGGATCTGATTTTTTGTTTGTTTGTTTTGTTTTTGTTTGTCTGTTTGTTCGCTTGGTCTTTTATTTGTTTTTGGATTTTTTGTGATTTCCAGAAGCTTCCCAATTTCTCTCAAGACAAATGCAATATTTATAAGTCTTGTGTTTTACTGGGGTAAGTTACATCATACTGACAGCCTATTGTCCCTGCTACTTGTCAATGGACCCTGGTAATTTATTATTTCTCTCTCTTTCTGTACCTGAGGCAAGTTTAGCTGAGGACTGTGCTAGATGGCTCATAAAAATTCCATTACATCAGCTCCCAACGTGAAGGAGTCTCTGTGAGACATTTGTCATACAGACTGCCTGAAGACCAGAGACTGTGACTAGGGAGACAAAAAAATGTCTGGAGTGTGAAAGCAGGTGAATCAAAAACCTTGTCCTGAACTTTTCCTGCCATACAAGCAAATATCAGCCAGACTAATCAGATGGGAGCAGTGTGAGCTGCAGGAGGAGCAAGCAGCAGCTCTGCTGGTGCTCTCCAACAGGCTAGTGGAGGGGAGGAATTAATCCAGATTAGTTTACTCATTAATTTCCTTTGTAATTCATTATAATTCCCATTGTAACAGGAAGCACTCTATAGCTGTCACAGAGATCTTGATTTAGCATATTTAAGAACAGGAAATGGAAGTGAAAATCAAGGAGTTGGAATGTCCAGGTAGAGTGAGTGCACACAATTTATCTCTGTCATCTGTACTCAAGTTCACTCGTGCAAAGTATAACCATCCATGAAAGGCTCAGCCCATGAAGAACACTGCATCAGAGCTGCAGACTCCAGTATAAAACAGTTTGTCTTGGAGAATCTGGTTTCTTTCTTGATTAGAGTAACATGAACAGAAGCTTAACCTCACTTAAAGAATGATATACTTTTCAAACTTTTCTTCCCTGTTGCCTGTTCTGAGTAACCAGCAAATGCTGAAAAAAAAAATAAGGTAGGTAAATTCAGAATTTGGAGCTGATTCTATTACTTTCTCAATCTATGCTTAAATTCTGGAAATTAAATGGTCCTAGAAGTGCAAAGACTGCATTGAGGTTTTGTTGTTCTCCAGGCCATTTTCCTCTGAATCTGTGAATGAAGATCTCATCAAAATTAGTGGAGTTATATCCATCTAACAGCACCAAGGAGAAAGACCTGCTAATCTCGCATGTTATTGACAGCATTAAAGTTAAAAATTTTCAATTTTTAATTAATTTTGGATTCTATTAATGTCTCATAACCTGTGACAGCTACATTTTTTTCATGACATGCCCAGGCTGCTGAGGGAACATTTCCAGCAAACATTTATATTAATCTCTTTTTTTCTCCAATTTGTTATTAAATCTATCATAGAGAAAAATACTTGAAATCTGACCCAGTTTCTTTACTAATTTAAATGCCAGTGGAAGATGTGAATAAAGGGATGGACTCTCTCAGCTGAGAAGTTGGTAAATCAAGCTACACTGATTTCAGAACAATAGCACAAACTTGTATGACTCAACATTGCAAAGGCAGCATAAACCTACCCAGCAGTGATGTTTTTGCCCCAAAAATTATGATGAGCAATTTTATCTGCTTTTTAAATCTCTACCTTTTAACCTGCTTGTTTTTATAGAGCTACTGTGTTGTCACTTGTCTATGCCTCCAACTCAGCCCCTCTGCCCATAATTCCATGGTGTGGATACTGCATACAATGCAAAAAATAAAAAGGTATTATTGTGAGATTTTCGAGCCAAGATCTCCCCAGCTGAAAGTTAATTTGCCTCCTTTTTACTTTCTTACTCTGGTTTAGTGCTATTGAGACAGGGCTACAATTTCTGCTGTGGAACAGAGATTTATGAAGCATTAAATCAGTTTTTATCCTGTACTGTTAAATGCTTTTTAGATTGATCTACTCCCACTGAAGTCACTGGGTGGTTTTCCACTGAATTCAATAGCTTTTGGATTAAGCCAAAATGAAGGAATGAAACAGTAGGACACTACAGCACATACAAAGAGCAGGACAGTACATTAAATGCATGTGTTTTCTCATCACAATTGGTGTTTCAGGCTGTTTAATCACTGCCTCTCCCCATATAATAACAAAAGATTGCTGGGCCTCAAAAAAATAAATTATTTCAGTGTTTTTTCTTCTATTGATTTTTCTTAGGTGTATCCAAATAGCACATGCCAAAAAGTGACACAATTACTATGTTTATGCAAATTCAGAGAAGTTATTAAAAAAATAAATTTCCTTGGTACTTTAAAAAATAGTCACCTAGCTTTTCCAAAATATTTAGGTACTTACAATATGTATTACATTCTCATAGGAAATTACATGCCAGCATGCATGCATATATTCAAACCCAAGCAAACATCAGAAGAATTTGCCTTGATGGTAGTTCATATGTCTTAATATCTGCTAACATTAGTCATCTGCACATTTAAGTTTTGTTAAGTGTACAAACTATGTGACACTCCACCCTCGTTGCAACATCAATTTGCAATGTCCAGCATTTTTGTTCTTCAAGGGCTCATTGTCTTTTAGGGAAGGGGTCTGGAGTATCAGAATAGTGGGGGGAAAAAAAGGAAAGGGGAAAAAAATAATTACAAGATTTTGTAGACACTGAGATAACTTAGTCAATACATAGATTTTATTTATTTATTTAAATTTACTGAAACAAAGTCCAGCCCTGAAAAGTTAAAAGCTAGTAATGGTATATCTTTTATAAATTCACCCTTGTTGCAAATGTACTACATAAAAAAAGTTTTACATGGATGATCAAATAACACTCTTGTTTAATAAGACTTCCTTCCATTGGATAGGATGGATGGTGCTCCAGGGATGAGTGAGCTGGGAAGTGACAAGCAGAAGTGACTTCTGTCAACTCCAAATATCCATTGATGCAACCATTCATTCAAAGGAAAGGAACTAATCTTCTTGGGTACACGTGAAACAAGAAAGAGCTTCTCGGGTACAATAGCATAAAAATGTGCTCCAGAGCAGAGGGCATAGAAAGAAATTAACGTAATTAAAAAAGGTTGGACGGGAAGAGAGAGGAAAACTAAGATGCATGTCTTTGGAGGTAGTGTTGGGCCTCTGAGGCATTGAGTTTGTTGTGAGTAGCTGTGATATAGTCTGCCTCATTTCACTCCTGGAGGAAATTACAAATCCTTAAAAACCCCACAACAGTCATGAAGTATCAAATATTGAAAATCTGAGAAACCTTGATGCTTTCTGGGCTATTTCCAGATCCCACTTAATGCGTGACTCATGATAGCAATTATCCTCTCCATGCTAGGGGTACAATAACTAATTAAGCAGGCTATTGAAAGCACCTTCAGAATCTGGAAGGAAAGCATAACTGATGTGATTATATTCCTGACAGGTTCCTCTGTCCAAAGGAAGCTTAAAACTGCTCAGGTCCACAGTTCAAATGAATAGAAATCAAGTGCCTGGGATTGGAAGTAGTTTAATGCAGTTTAATGTACCATTCACTTTAAAAGATATTGTTCTTTGGAGGAGTCATTCTTTATATTTTATGATGTTGGAGGCAGAGCTGCCTAATGACTATAACTAAAAGCTGTCTGGGTTATAACTACGGTTGAACTATTTAAACATCACTTATTATGGGAGAAGACCAATGGCTACCTTGATTCACAGCTTGCCAAGTTAAAATAAGTTCAAGGTACTGAACCTCCTGGAAACCAAATAAACTGCACAGCCTGAGTGAACCCAAAGGACAGCACTAACAAGAGCCTTGCTGGCACCTTCTCTTGAACGCTGAGTTCCTGAGACGGGATGATCGAAGTTCCCATGCTCCTGATAGTAATTCAGCTGCTTTGGTATCACATATTTACATCCTTCCTATGTTTGTTTTGTTTTGTTTTTTTCTTTTCTTTTTTTTTTTTTTACAGCCTAGTTAACAGGATTAAAAAAAATGACAAAACAAAGAATAAAAAAAGATTAAAATTTAAAAAAAAAAAACAAAACCAAACCGGAAGTCAGAAAAGCATCTAAGCTTTCCCGGAGAAAAGATTGTTAAGAGAATTAATTTATTTGTACTGACATTGAATCAGACTTATGGAATAGAATTTGCTGAGTAAGGAGGTTACATGTATGTCTGAGAGGGTTGCTCAGTCACACCTTTCCCTGTTAAACTTCTCTGGAGATGGAGCTGCAAGGAATGTTGTTTTCACATTGTTAAGACAGAAACTCACTACTTTATTCTGCTTGGATCTAGTGATTAAGTCCTCCTTCTTCCCAAAGACATTTGCTGACATTTCAGTTGTTGGGGTAGAAATGGTTAAGGTCAAGAAGCTCTCTTGCTTAGAAAACAGAGATGATGTCCAAACACTTACTAAAAAAAAAACAAATCTGTGATTCAATGTTTCACTTAGCTGAGAATCCAGTTAATATTTAAATAAAATTGTGTACATCTATGTTTGAGTGCAAATGTATAAACTTCATGTTATGTATGCATATGTGTGTGTGAACATGCACCAAAATGTTTAACTGCTTAAAGTCTTTCAGTGTTTTTTTTTTTACTGTACAACTTCTTTTTGTCGTTTATATTAAATCACTTAAAGGAGAAAGACTATTTTTCATGCTCTCAGCACAAAACACAAACTAGGTTGTCAGTAGTATTGGACAAGGTGATATTCTTTCCCTATCTCCACACACACTAACATTCACAATGTAATGGCTTACATTTAAAAAATGGAAGAGCACTACAACTCATCTGAGTCCCTTCAGAAGCAGAAAACATTCTTGCTCAGCGTTCAGATCCCAGGATCACACTGTCACGTGCCGCTTATGTGGCTGATTATACCCGGATGACTTCACAGCCTTCTGCCAAAGACCTCAAGCTTTTTTAATGCTACCATTAAAGCTTTCCCTCTGCAGCTAGGTTTCAAACACCTAAGATTTTGAAATAATTCCATTACAGATCTCTGATATGACACTTTCCACTCTGATGCACACTTCTGAGAATTAAATTATATAAATAAATGAATCCTGCATGAGACAACATGTCTCAAAAGACTCAATACTATAAAAATATGTTTAGCTATTTATGTTAATTGATTTTTAGCCAATCCTTAAACATGTCTGCAATTGCTACTGTCTTCTCCTTGAAATTATAGCCCTTCTTCTGGCTCAATTATTTAGACTTTCAGAAGTTTGACACTAATTTCTCTGTCCAATTATTTTGTTCCATGGCACTTTGCTGTAAATTACTGAAATTCTAAAGCATGAAGGCATGTTCACCTGCTCAAAATGCTACATCAGCTGAAAATATGCAGTGTGTTTCTTTTCGGTAGAATTATTACCTTTAAGGTAACAGCTAAGCATTCCTTTTATGTCTCCTTTAAGGTAT
Source organism: Leptocoma aspasia (assembly GCA_013399835.1). Taxonomy (NCBI): domain Eukaryota; kingdom Metazoa; phylum Chordata; class Aves; order Passeriformes; family Nectariniidae; genus Leptocoma; species Leptocoma aspasia. The sequence continues at coordinate 44,406 of VXAX01003968.1, read as the reverse complement.
AATTCTTACTTTATACATTTTTTACTGTATGTTATTGCCTTTCATTTTAACAAATAATTTTCAATATAATTAACTGCACCACAAGAAAAATTATATAGTATAGCTGCACTCAGAAACAGATGAGTTTGCCTCTTGTAATAGAACAAAAGTGTATTTCAAACTAACGAAAGAGTTGCCTACTATTATGGTCTTAAGTGCACATTTCATTTATTTTACGGAAAAGAAAATATCACCCCTCTGAAGTCAAGGGGCAATGATTTTAATCTGTGACTTTTGGTAATGGAAGCTGAGCTACTTAGTGCTATCAAGGGTATTTAGCTACAAAATTGCAATTAAATTAATGGGAACAGCACAGCTAAGACTTGTGCTTTGTATTCAGTCATAGTGTCAGCTGTAGGATCCTAAAAACCTGGAAAAGCTACTGTCAGCTTTGAAACTGGCTTAGCTTGTCCACTCACCTCAAGCCTTGTTGGGCAAAGGGCAAACCTTGACATAATTATTGTGTTTTCCATTTGGGAACAAAATGTAGAAATAATTTCATGTTAGTAAAAAGGCTTTGTTCTTACAAAACTTTCCTGTCACTACAGCTGTAGTATTGATGAATTAACCATGGGGGCTGAGGGGACAATCACTGTTTTACTGCCCTTAACATGAGATGCAATATTCAAACAGGAACATGAGAATAGAAATATCAGAATAGAAAAAAGACAATGGAGAAGTTGTTGAAGAGAGCTTTGTCTCACAATACAGTGGGTTGTAACAAGGATAATTAAGACTGCTAGCTACAGAGCAGTAATATCTCCAAAATCTCTGTTCTGTCTTCTGTCCATGTTATCTTAGTTTTTTGAACATTTTGTCTTTATTCTTCTATTGCAAGCAAAGATCCAGTGCAGACAGGGGAGACATTGCCTAATGACTTCAGTTATTTTTGTAAGCCTCAAAGTGAGACCAGAAGAAAAACATCCACACAAAATATTAGGATTCTATAAAATTTGTCTCGATATTTTCAGCACTCCCCACTTTGCCTCTGGAACATGCTCACACATGGTAGGCACTGATGAAATGGGGCCAGAATTTCTCTCGGACTCACAACGGTTCTACTTATTTTTGATGTGGATCAGCTCCCAGCAGATGTACCATAAACACTTCCACCCCACAAAAATCAGGGGAAGGTGAACAAGGGCCACCAAGCAAGAAGTTGTAGGGAGGAATTAGCATGAATTCTTTTGTTTCCCTATGGGCTGGTCCAACCAAACTGTGCTCTGAGGAATAATGTTGCAATTTATTCACTGACTCACTCAATGCCGGAAATTTTGTCTTTGCTATTTGTAAGGTAGGCAATGTAAATGCAATTTTCCTTGTGATGAAAATAAAATACTTGAGGAAAGGATATTTGACATTTCAGAGCATTTTAGCTTAAAAAAGGAAACTGAGATCTGAAGTGCTATTATTATGAAACATCTTTAAAATATTTTGGATAAAATAATTTAAAACCTGTTCCAGTAAACTTAAGAAAACGGATACCACTACTCTTCTGGAGATGAATGTTTATTGGGAGCTATATAGCTCCCTATGCACTATGCAGCTGTGTATGGTGTTACCACATCAGAAGGGCAAGAGGGAGCTGCTGGGACTCCACTGGCTGCTGAGACACTCTGGAAGTCTGTGAAGCACAGGGAATCAGCCAAGGCACTTTGCTAATGCCGCAGTTCCTCAGCTCAGCTGAGAAAAAAAGAGAGGCTGAAGAATCAGCAAGCACATTCTGGAAAGAGAGAACTGGAACAGAAACTAATTGTTAAATTTTATTTAATAAAGGGAACAAAAAGAGGTGCTACCAGGACCAACAGAGCTACTAACCCCATTATGTGTAATTGCCTTCATGGAGCAAAAACTTCCTTAACTGGGATCATGTTGAGTTCTACCGTTTCCAAACCTCAGTTTCAAGAATTTGGAAACACATATCTTTCAACTGGTCAAATACTCATTCAGTCTCCAAAATAAGAATTTTAAAAGTCATAGTGAAGAAAATTAGTAAGGAGTTAAAGCAGTTAAATCAACAACAACAAAATAAAGTTACTGATTATAAGATGTTCTCTATGCATTATTGCCCTTCTTTGTCTAGAATATGTGCAGGAACAAGTTATATTCATGGACAGAGTTGTTCTATACAAACATTCCCTTTCATGGCTCCATATTTTGTAGATAAAATATTTTTTTAAACAACTGTAAGCCTTTAATTTCACAGAGACTCATGCTTTGAAAAGAAAAGAACCTTTCATTTAAAAAATATTAGGAAACAGAAAATGAAGTGTTCTTAATCTGTACCTCCCTGCCAAGTTATCATTCCCTCCTGAGTAGGAAAGTTCATTTATTTAGTGATCATGAAATGTTAAAAAAAAATATTTTCTTTTAAGTCTTCAGGATTTTATCTGCCTCTCTAAACCACACACCCTGCTGTCTTTGTCAAAGGGTCCAAACAAAGAGATTTTCAAATTGCTGGGGCAGGTACCAAGGGAAAATTAAAATCTTTCATAATCCAAAAATGTCTCTTTCTGTTAGCATTTTGTGGTCCAGAGATATAATGTCAATTTTTTTAAAATAACTTCTCAGACCACCCACCAGCATCAGTAAATATATAGCTATACACATACACATGTGTAAAACATACAGAGTATAAACTAGAACTGTCTGGAGAAATATTTGTGTTATTTCTACAAAATGAACATTCCATCAATTAACAGATTTGTAAAAAGCAAAGAATCAAATCTGGATTCTTTTATAGCTATCCAACAATTGTGCAAATTTTTTTTAAATTGCACACAATTCCTTCTGTTTGCTACAACAACTCAGGTGCACAAACTACAGACAAACAAAACTTGAAAGTGGTGACTCATTTTGACTGTAAACACACAGAGTTTACCTGCATCCTTTCATGTCTTCTTTTCCTACTTTTTTTTCCCAAATTTTGTTTACCTGTTTTGAGATCTTTCCATGCACAGTTCTAAACATCTTCCCAGGAAAGCACTGCCATAATATTCTTCCAAGGCAAAGTTCTCCCTTTCTGTTTCACTTTAGGAAACAATTTGCCATCTCTTGGGCTGTCACCATAAAGACAAATAGGTATGTTCTCTTTCATAATATGAAAATACAGAGAGGTAAATTTATTCTTATCCTTTGAACAAAAAAACTCCAGTTTCCAACCTGCAGTTGATTGATCTCCATCTCCAGCCTTCAGTTCTCTCTTTGGTGAACACATACCAGATTCTAGGATCTTGAAGAAATTAATCACTGAGAATAAGGATTATGTCAGGTAACTCACACCTTTCTCTACTCTTTAGAAAGCAATAATTTTCCTTTATAAAAAGGTATAGGTGGTATAAAGGTATACAAAGCTAGAGATGGAATGAGATTTTTATAAGGAATGATGCATAACACGATGTTAAGAAATAAAAGTGAATAGTCTTCTCTCTAAAGCTGATTGTCACATAGATTTGTGTGTTTGTCTTCCATCGCTTCCTGAACAAGTTTTGCAAAGATACTTCAGCAAGTGGTTGAAATGGGGGGAGTAAAATATTTCCATCAGGAGTAGCAGGGAAACTCCCAGCTGTGAGCTTCACTTGGTGCACAGTTTTGAATCTCCCTGATTTTTATTTCCTAGTGTGAATCTAAAAAATGTTTTGGTGTACTCATAAGATATTTCTTCATGGAAATTAGGATTCCTCTCACCTAGATCTAGCCATCTGAAACACAGGTCTTCAGTCTGAGAGAATCCTTGAGGGTTGTATTATGGACTGCAAGAAAGAAGCCCTTCTAATTAGCAAGTCAGGTCCTGTAATGTCTGGAGCAGTTCTCCAGACATGCTCATCTTCCTCCATTGACCCCAGAAGGAGCCTACGTGATTTGTTCAGACCAGATGTACAACCTTCACGTGGGTGACATCAGGCCAGTCCCAGCTTGCAAGGTGTGACAGGGACATTCCTTATCCCAGATAAGGAATGACAGGGCAGAAATCATCCTAAACTGTTCCTCCCACACTAACCTGCTCTCATTGTACTCCTTTTGAGAGACAGGTCCCTTCTGCATGTTTTAGGAATCAGGGAGTATTTCAATGAGGAGGACAGAAGCACTTTCCCTCCTTTGTTCAATCGAAGTGCCATAAAGTTCCAGCACTAACTTCCACAGTTAGGTTTTAAGGAACAAGCTGCAGAAGGAGAAATTATCATCAGACAGTTCTGCAGGAGAGACCAGTTCAGCATTAAACAGAAGAGGGTAAAATTGTATGAGGAGAGTTTTCCTTTTGAATTATATAGCTACTTGTAAACTCACATGCTACTTTTGCAGTCTAGACTGTTGTGACAGCCATGTTCAAGTGAAATAAAAGTTATAAAAATCTTATTCTGTTAACAACTTTTAAGGAAAACAATTAAGATAGTCTACAGAATAGTGTTGTGCAAAGACTGTGCTTGCTATAGGCTCTCAGCTCCATCCAAATAACTTTATGAAACACCACACAAAAGCCAATGAAAATAAAGTTTGGAGTATTCAAACACTTCTAAATTTAGATGTCTGGTATTTTATATCTCTGCTAGTTATCCTACCCTTATTTTAATCCTTCACCCATATCAGTGGAGGAGTTCTATTTTCATCTAAGCTAACCATGTAGCTATTCTTATGACTCTAACATTCTTCCCAATAAAACTGCTGTTTTCCTACTAGACATTCTGTTGACTATTGATATAGCATTAGAGCTTGCAAGTGTTTAAAATACATTTGAATGATTTGGGGTTTTCTATCATTTCACATGTTTAAAAGTGCTAGCCAGGTTTACACATTAAGCAATTGTGAAACATTTGCAATTATTTCAGATATCCTAGATTCAAGTCAATTAAACTAGTTGAGAACTACTTACTATTAGCTGTCACTCATGTGATGAAGCATATTTATTCCACTATTTAAGCTACATGAGTTTATTAGAAGGTGCAGAACCAAAGCAAAGGAAAAATTCTTATCTTTTTTTAACTAGCTTTGATTCTGAATGTTTATTTTAACATAAGTGTATTTTTTTCTTTCACTGCATGTTCAGAGATACCTCTCCTATGATGATAAAAGACAAACATCAGGACTCCTTTGCTTTATGCTGAGCTACTTATTTCAACATCACAGTAGTGGGATAATTTGCAGTAGGCATGTTGACTAATATACAGGTTTATGCCTGCTAGACGTGACAAAGTGCAGGTGGGAAAACTGGGACATGTCTTAAAAGGACTTAGAATTGTTTGGCTTTCCTTTTATGTATTTTGTCTACAAGTCCTAGAATATTTAAGGAATTAAAAAACACCTATTACATCTGTGCCATGATTGTCATATAATTAGCACACTGATTATAGCTGGTTATTGAGCTATTCATCCAAGTCAGTTCCTGGGTGTGGGGGGTGGTGTAGGGGGGGCTGAAGAAATAGAAGATCATGAGGGATTTTCTCATGTGTGTGATGTGAGCCTTCTTTGCAGCATCTCCAATTCTGCTCTGAGAATATACAGATACTCTCCTGTTGGTCGTGCTGCTAGAGGAAGACCTTTAAGCTAAAACTGTACTCCTATAGTACAATATGTAACCCAAGATTGTGTAACTTATTTTTCTGATTGCAGCTATGCGTTCTAGTAAAGTAAAACCTAGGTTTCCAAAAGTATCTAAAATCCCACACACTTATTTTAAGAATCTCTTGGAGTGTTGCAGAAAGATGTTCTGTTTTGCTCACTTGGCAATGGTCTAAAGAAAGCTAATATGACAGTCAATGAACAGACCCCAAGAAACTAAATCACATTCAAATTATTTCTTTAAATTTTTAGCAATCAAATCTCCTTTTTCAGTATTTAGATAATTCTAATAAAATTGTGTGATTTGATATTAGAAGGGAAACCTGTACCTTTATACATACTAGCTGCAGGAAAACCTGATGCATTCCAGTTTCTGTTCCACTTTGCTTACCAGAAGGAGAACCTGCTGAACAACTTCCATTTCTCCCATTCCTTCCGCAATAGAAAGCAATAGTGACATCAGAAAGTCCTGTCCCAATTGCTCATGACTGTCCATGACTGCAGGACCTTGTGCTGTGCAGAATCCTAACACATTCACTAAGAGTAATGGTTAACTTCTAATATTGACAATGGAGACAATTTCTCTAAAAAGAGAAATATTAGTAAGAATCCCTCGCAGACAAATGAAGGATATACATGGTACAGCACAATGAAAGAAGAATTTGACAGAATGCTATACTATGGTGTAAAGTTTTTGTTGAGCTGCTCAGAAATTAGTTTTAGAACAGGAAATTAAATTCCCAGATGTCTGTATTTTCACAGAAATTGTTTAATTTTCAAGGAAAAAACAAAGTTTCTGAAAACTGAAACAAAATAATTTGACTTAGGTGAATTAATCTAGTTAACAGAATATCAAAATCTTTCTTCTTAGTAAAAAAATTGCAAAATTAATTAGTTTAGTATTTCTGAATCAAAATGTTTTATAATTTCTGTCAGGTACAGTGTGCTTTGACCTTTTGTTCCAATTTGGAAAGTAAACAAGTGCTGAAATGAATAAATGTGACAGAAACTCCACTTCCATTCAGCTGTATTTATTTGCATGTGCAGCACAGTTAAATTCTGGATGGTCTTCTGCAGCATCCTGCATTCCAGAAAAAAGAACCAGAAGTAAATTTGGGAGCATTCTGTATTTTCAGCTGTTGCTCTCTATTATATCATTAATGGAAATGGCCTTTACATATATCAGAACTAATAGCATATACAAAATTCATGCCTACATATTGACATACATTTCAGCTGAACTGTTTCAGGTTTAATTTGAAAATGGCAATAAAAATAACAAATGAGAAAGTCTTTAAAACTGCAGCATGTTATTTTTTATTTTACAATTTCCTGCCCCATTTTTTTCTTCATTCTTCATGTCTCTTCCATCCCATAGTATGTGTGGGGTTTTTTTAAATTGCTTTAAAGAGAATGTAGCACATAATATATGTCTCTAAAATAATTAGCATAAAGCAGAGAGATGTGAGGGCAATTAATTTTTTTTGTTTTGGTTTCTTTGGGAGTCCAATGCAGAAATGGGCTTAAGCTACAGACTTGGCACTGGGTTTGGTGTAAACTTGAAGGAGAAGGTGCTGCTGACAGAAAAAAATGCAGTTTGTGAAAGCTCCATAGCACTGCCCTCCCATCTCTGCCACCAGAACTACAGCAGAAATACTGCACAGAACACAGGGAGACAAGAGACTGGTAAAAGGAGTTTCTGGCACTCAGCAGAACAGGTCCTGGCTGTGGGAAGCCAATATTGGTTTTGAAAAGAATCTTTGGAGGTGGTGTACATTTCTCAGAAAGCTCTGCAGGTGGCCCTAGCGCTGAGCTCTCAAAAGTACAAAGCTTTCAGCCATCATCACACAGATCTGCTGCATACTTAAACCTGTTCTTAGAGTGGATGTAAGGTGCCTAAATACAAGATTGTAGTAGTAGTATTAGTAATAATAATAATAATAATAATAATAAATCATAATAGCACTATTAACAAAGGCTGTGAACACCCTACCTTATGTGATCCCTAAAAGGAAAGCTCAAAACCTAAAGTGTAGAAATAGTTTTTTATTGGTTTCTCCTTTCTTCAGCATCCATGAGTCACAGGTCTGTAAAGAGGGGAAAAAAAAGGCTTAGACCTGCCTCCTTTTAATAGTTTAGCTGAAGGAGAAAGATGATGCAAGCTGTCTCATTCCTTGCTGACCAAGCTTCTTACTCAGGACACGACAGAACTTGACTGCAAAGGCAAGAATCCCTGTAAGTGACAGAATAGGAAAGGGATATCCCTGGAGGCTGCTCTGTCTTTCATTGCCAGCCTCTATAATTATACACTGCCTTTCAAAGCAACTTGTGAAAGCTGTCTTTGCAGCCTGCTTCTCTTTCCCAGGCCCTGGGGAAAGTGCATCATAGCCATTCCCTGCCAAATCCAAACACCTTACGATCAAGCATTTCTAAATATGGCTCTGCAGTGAAGCTGCTGGGAGAAAGAAAAAAAAAAGTGAAACGTTTTTTCCATGCATGTCTCACCTGGAAAGCTTTTAAGGTTCAGAATAGTACTGCAGAGTGAGGAGGTGAAAGCCTTTATAGTAGATGATAGCTCTAATTCTCCAATATTTTTCTTACCATTTTGAGATCACTAATCAAAACAAACTACGTTTGCTTGTATTTCTTAAAATCTTTCAAAATCTTAAACCTCTTTGGAAAATGGAAATCCTTTCCATCTAGCCCATGTCAAATATGCTGTCAAAACCACGAGGAAAAAATCTTCGTGCTATTACTAATAAATGCACATTACAGCACGGATAACAAAGGATAGATGTGTGTCCTCCTGCATGCTTACGGGGAGGGAAGAATAGCTATTTTTCTCTCCACAGCCTCGTGTGGTAAGAAGCCAGATCATTCCAGCTCATGTTATTACATTCCTTGGGAACATTCTTGTACAATACTGCACTGCTTCCCTGATGCTAAGTGATAAAGATTGCAACTCCTTGCCTTGGTCAGGTGAACATTTGGGTGAAGATATTCAATTTCATAAGTGAGTAAAAGCACACTGGCATAGGTATGGACTGCAGAGGCTGCCTCTGGATAGGGAAAGGCAAACAGAGATCTGTCCTTCAGCTGCTCTTTTCTCAGCTGATTCAGGTTCCCGAGCCTAAACTTGTGTTATCCTTTCCAGTGACTGTGCACTTTGGAAGGATAAAGAACTATTTTAAGTTCTCATTTATACGGTGTGCTATAAAATAAGGCCCAAGATGGATGAACAGGGGCTCTGTTTTTTAACAACAGTGACTTAGAGATCTGCACATCAGCCATCTCTCCTGTAGAGTCAGACAGATTTACAGTGCCTGGAAATGTTTGCCAACAAAGATGTTATTGTAACTCCAGTGCCTGTTCAGGGAAGTTTATGAGGTAGAGTTAGAAACTGTTCATATTGTCTTCCTGCACTTGATGTATAGGAACGACAAGATGCCAGATACATTGCTGAGTAAAAAACAAAGCTACTGAAATGTTAGGATTATATCTAACATCAAGTACCTCATGTTCTGGTCTGCTGCCTCCACCCTTCACCTAGAAAGTTTGCCTTGTTTAACTCTCCTTGCATGGCTGTGGACAATACAGTTACCTCTTCTGTGCTTTAGCTTGCACAGCTGATAAATAGGGGCAGTGTTCATTATCTGGCAGAAATTATTGCATCTGTTCAGTTCCTTGTGAGACAGTTGCCTGTCTTTCATAGGATTGGTTGCAGTTTACAGTGATAGTAGCCAACTTTTCTCCCTCAGAAGCAATCAAAGACAGCCCATCACTGTATGATGGGTCATTTCTGTAAGCAGGCATAACTCCACCGAGAGCTAACAGAAACTAAACTTTTGCTGGGATGTTATTGTCCTTTCCAAAATATGCTACTGCTGTTTGGTCTGGGGGTTTTCTTCATATTGACCTCTTGTATTTTCATTTTGTTTTTCTAAACACCTGTCAACTGTTAATACAGTTACTCAAGACAGGTCGTAAATCCATATCTAAAGGCAGTTCCACTTGCTAGTGAAGAACACAAGATAGTTCTGCTTCTTCTGCTTGTAATTCTTGGACTACATAATAATTTTATGTGTGTTTATAAGTCTAAAATGCCTCTTAACTAAATCTCTCTCATATGACTATCAAACTGAATATTAGCTGTATTTTAAATTAGTGACATTTTAACGAACTTTTTGCAACCATTTTTTTTTCTCTTGGAGGAAGTTAAGTAAGCCCCATAATAAATAGCCTGCTCAAGGAAGAATACCCTGCCTCTTGGCTTCTACACTTTGCAGTGATTGTGTTGAGCCTATGCTCCAGAACCAATGCTTTCCTGGGAATCTCACTGACATTAGCTGCACATTCCTTGGAGAGCAGCAAAGTATTTGGCTGTCTAGACACAGCCAAATAAGAGCACAAAGCTTACTTTGAGCAAATCACTAACAACTTCTGTTGGCCAGCAATGGGCAGAAAGGTTCTCTGATCCTTTAGTTGTTGTGCATGGGAGTAAGTCCAGGCCCTACGCAAACTAAATCACTGCAACACATGATACTCCATCATCTCCATTCTAGGAAGAAAAAATACAATCCAGAGAGGCTACTAAGAAATGTGGGAACACAGCCAGAGCAGTTGCTGTTGAACCTTTCCTGCTGGCATGGTCAGTTTCTAAGCACCCAGGTGTAACTTAATGTTGGAGGGATATAGACCAGGCAGGTGGTACCTGGCCAATCACTCAGTTGTTGGAATGGTTCTGTTTCTCTCACATTTCTGTCCAGTTCCATGTTTGGAAGGTTACTTTGTCCAGGCTGAAAATTTAGCATTGAACTTTTTTTCTACTTGTGGTGAAAACAGATTTTCCCTCAGTGATCCATTTGGGTTTAGAAGTGAAGCTGTGAGAGGAGTTGGGTTTTTTCCCTAATTCCTTGGTTATATAGAATATCTTCCCAGAAAATTGACTTATTTCAAAATATTTTCCCAGAAAATTGATTTTTTTGAAGTACCCAAGAATCAGATTTAACCATATGCTCCATTAGAAAGAATGAGAAAACTATACATTTCAAGATAGCAGATAAAAAATTTTGCACCCATTCAATGTTTGAAGAGATTTTTCAGACATGAATTAAAACTGGGTTTACTGAATTATTGCTTCCCATGAGTCTATTTTGGTTTCATTTGTTCTTTAAAATCAAGGAGAGTTTTGCTTAATCAAAGATTCAAAATCATATGAGTCATTTTTCAGTGCTATGAACAGATATTATTAGATAAAATAGACATAACAATCTTGGTATAACAGAAACTGATAATTTAATCCATTCTGAATAACACAATAATGTAGATTACAATAGTACATGCCATTACTGTCAGCTAGAGAAGTTCATCTTGTGAAATGTCTGATCTCTCCATCTGTTCTGTAAATTTTTTTTTTTTTTTATTTTAATGATCTTCACATCAAGAAAATTCAGATTACCAGTAGTGATATTACAAACAACACCCATCTCATTCGTTCTCCATTGACATTGAACTCAGTGCATCATTCCAGTTATATTGCAACCCATTATAAAGACCTAAGAGCTTGGATCCTTGCAGTTATATCAAAAAATGGATGCAAGTCTTTGTGAGTTTGGTACCAGCAGGGCATGTAATTCTTCAGACCACTCAAAGATTTTAAGCCTTTGAAGGCTTGTGAGGCAATGACAGATAATAAATTAGTTACACAAAAGTATATTAAACAAGCAAGAACCAGAGGCAGCATTATGCACTGAATGACTGCATCCGTTTTGTCTCATGGACCTTCTCCTGCTTCTTCTTCTGGGAATAACCAAAAACTGGTGTTGCTTTGTTGCTACTTTGCTTTTGCAATGTGCCATGCCATGTCAGAGTGTACTAGAATGGAGAAAAAAAAATGGTGCCAAAAAGAGTTAGAAATATTTTCTTCACCCAAAACACTTTCCTTATTTCTACAAATGTATTTAACAGAAGGTCCTCTGGGTTTACACATGCTGCTGATGTCAGTTCTCTCCAGACAAGACAGAGCAGCCAGGGAAAAGCTTTTCTTTCAAATATTGTATGACCATTTCAGGATACTGATAAAGGATTTTTGATGCAGCCAGAAGTATTCAAGTGAACTTTCCTATCCTTTAAAATGTATAGCCAGTCAGCTCAGACACAGCTAAAAATTTCCTGTATGTAAACAAAAATTAATTTACATAACTGCTGGCTTTCAGACAAATGATTTGACAAAGTGTTCTAAGCACATTCAAGGCCCTTCCTCCCATTTTCAAAAGGTAAATATTTATCTAGAAACAGAGGGTTTTCCAGAAGCAATAATGCCAGTGTCACCACCAAGGACCTGCTCGTTACACTTCTGCAGCCTCAGCTGCCCTTGCAAGGAGCAAAGTTCATGGTCATCAACAAGGAATGTTCCAGAAAGTTGTCATATTTAGCACAAAATAGCACACTCATCAATCATCTCTGTGAAGCAAATAAGATTTTGACAAATGGCATGTTTGTATTAAGTGCCTGAAACTATTGCTATTTTAGGAGGCCTTGCTCTATTGTCGAAGCGGAAGAGCTAAAAGTTCTTTCACTTCATCATGTAGTGAAACCAGCTATTGAATCAGGACGCTGCAGTCTTGCTGAAAACCAGCCCAAATGCTTGAGATGTGCCTACCCTCCTTGTCTGCTGTAGTGCTTTACACACAATACCCTCACTAGCAAGGCAGTGAGTAGGATCCCTCAGTGCGCTTCAGTGGAACTGAAGGCACAGTTCTGTTCTTCAGAGGCTGTGCAGAGTGTGGTGGCTGGCAGCACAATGAGACCTCTCCCCTCAAAACCCCTTGCATGGCAACATCCCTCAACTGTCTGTCTTGCCAGCATGCTTTCCTTTTTTCCTCCCTCTTTCCTCTTTGGTATGCAAGGCAGACATCTTAATTTCCCAAACAGTCTTACGTTGTTTCATCACAAAGTCTTTATTTTAGTCTGTGCTGGTACGATGTCCTTCAGCAGCGCTTGTGGATATCTTGAGAGGCAGAAGATCTGAGGAGGACGATGACAGCGGTGAAGATTTTGTCTCCAGATATCCTGTCTTTCAGCTGTCAGAGGCAGTGATGTAAATGAAAGACAGCCTGAGTGTGATAAACTAATACACAGTCAGTGGACTTTGTCTTGTTAATATGCTTTGTCTTGTGAGATGAGGCAGTGCATTTTAGTCTTTTCTATTTCCTCCTTCAGAGATTGTTAGTGTGTCAAAACCAACAAATACAGATTGAATGCTAATAGTAGGTAAGACACATATCTGTTTTCTGTGCTTTGTAATTCTGTTGTGGTATTTTGAAGTTTGTTGTGAACCCTGTTTAAGTTTGAATAGTACTATTATTCAAATTTTATGGTTCTTTCATCAAGCTCCTATGACTGTACTCTGACTAAATATCATTTTGTATCCCAGATCTCCAGTAGCGTCAGTGTGATGATCTTCAGCACTCCATGATCTAAGCAGCAAATGTTATCTTTGAGCTCTTTATCAGACAGTTTTCCCTCTCTCTTACTCATCATGCAAATTAAATCATAGGTTATCCTCAGCCCAGTACCACCCACAAGTCCCCACATCCTGACTGTCCACTGGATCTTATTCCACAGCACCAGTCTTTTTGTCATGCCAGGTTTTACATTCACTCTGTAAATCCATGGAATATTTGAAGATATGTACACTTAGGGAAATCCCAAAAATTCCTCTATTTTAATTAGCATGGGAAGTACATTGGTCCAAGTGAAATTACTCATATTTTCTCGTTTTGAGTTTCTTACATTTTTTTTGAGCAGCTGGAGGATATCCTTCCTCTCCTACACTGCTTCTTTTCTTTCTTTATTGTAGATGTCCAAATACCTGATTCCTTCTCTGCTTCTTCAGTCACAAATAATTTTGTTGAAGCATTTCACTGCTGGAAGAGCAGCCTTTCCCTTTCCTACCTTGTGTCCATCTTTCACATCCCCATGTGTGTCCTTGCATTCACCTCTTTGGCCGTTCTGTTTTCAAAGGGCTGTAACAGACCTTTTTTCTTTGGCTTTGCCACTGAAGAAATGCTAATGATGTAGACCCCAATGCGTCACAGAGGAGCTTTCCCCTGAGCTTCAGCTATCCTATTGTTTTGTCTGACCAAGTCTATTCACAAGATAATAACATTTAATGAGTCCCTCTCTCTCTCTCCTTCCCACTGGCAGACTTGTAGACGCCACTCTTTAGCTTTTTAGCGTTAGGAGTAGGAAGCAGTCACTACAAAGGCATGCCTACATTGCAGGCAGAGCTGGGATTGCATCACACGCAGACACACTTGGGTTACCTATTCTGCCAGCCCCAGGACACGGCGTGCTTACCCGTGCCCTTCCCCTGCGCTAAGCTACAGCCTCCCGCAACTCCATTTCCTTTCCCAGCTGGGTTCCCACAAGTATATTTCCACAGATGTATATCCAGCAGACCTCCCGTTGAACTGTAAGTATTTTGAAAGGCAGACAGGCACCCAAATCACACCAACAATTCCTAAAACCCATCTGGAAACCGTGTAGGAATTGAGGAAGTTTCTATTCGGACTCCTGATAATCCAGGTTTATGAAGTGTGTGGTAAGAGATACTATATTACAGGAAAGAATTTTCTGAAAAGGAAGCTTTTGACAATTTTATACTAGTAGTATCATCCCAACAAAAGCACTAAAATGGCCTTAGCAGGGTTATAGCTATGCTCCTTCAAGGACTATTGATGTTAAAGTAGTGTAAACGGGTGTGTATTTACTGAACAGCAAAGGGGAATATATTTCTGCTGGGATGCTCCTGTCACACACAGGCACCTCTGGGCATCCTCTGTACTTAGAGCTTTGTTTAAAAGTGCTCTCCTCTCACAATTAACACCTGTAAAATGTAATGTGTGATCTATTTTCAGTAAGATTTGTCTGTCTGAATCTTCCGTGTTACACCATCTCCTTCTTTGCACCATGGACATAAATATTCTGGCAAAGAGGCAAGAGTGTCCTGGCTGGATGCTTGACTCTCCTCTCTCAGAACCCTCATTTTTAGCTCATGTCATGGGTTTCTCACCTCAGCTGCTGAATGGCGAGCAGCTGCCTTCCCCTGTTTTTGCTTTCCTCTGCTTCTACACCTGCACAAGATTCCCGAAGGAGCCCTTCCTTCCTGGTTGTAGAGACAAAAGGGCTTTTCCAAACACCTGTTCCCCCTGCATGAGTCTTCCCCATCCTGAAACCTTGCTCTGCAGGAGGGGGGGGGATGCACTACAGCATGCCATTCTGCTTACTCGGTTTCCTCATGGACTTTCAATTATGCAGATGTTTTAAAAATCCCTTTGCTTTCTATGTGAGCAATCACTGTTGCATTTCATATTGCATCTATCTGCTTTGTCTAAAGCAGTATTTGTGGATTAGTAAGATCCATATTTGAAAATTATATGTATAAAGAATACAGGAACATGAAAGCAGTAGTGTTTTCTGGCAACTGTGAGGATGTTCTGCAGCTGCAAGTTGCAGTTTGGGAAAATCTGTCCTGAATTTTGAAGGCTGAATGTTAAATTAGCCAAATCTTGCTTCTGCAGCCTGTATCCAGTTGAACTGAGTGCCAGTTGGTTATTTCTCTCATATCAACCAAACACAGTTTATATATATTTTCTTACATATCAGACTTGCATGGCAATTTTAACAAAAATTTTTTAAAGTATCAGAGATTATTTTAGTTCAAGGTCTTGGCTGATAAAGTACCCAAAGCAAAAGCTATCATGTGTTTATTGCTGATACTGTTCATAATATTAACATCGAGCTGCTAAAGTTGCTGTCTTGCTGAACACCAGCCCTTCTGTTGCATTTTATGATCCCAAATTTCCTTGCTAATAAGATATGACTCCTTAATATATTTAGCACATTAGCTGCAATCTTGGCAAACACTAATCCACCTGTCCTTTGAATAGGGTGCAAAATAGGCTGACAATGCACAGAGGGTGCCTAAAGCAACTTGTTCTGCAATGAACTCAAATGTATGACTGTGACTCAGTGCCTGTTGCTGCCTTTAAAAATAATTGTCCAAAACAGCTGACTCAAGCAGCCCATAAAACTCTGCCCATGCAAAGAGCTCACCTACGCCATTTGATGACTTGTTTTGGCTGGTTTGTGCCACTGTCATACTACTCCTGCCCATAGGACACCATCCACTCCCCTACTGAAAGCACTGAAACCTTTGCAGTTGGCATCAGTGGTATGTGGAGCCTGTGATTATCCCCCTGCAGATAATAGTCCCTAAGTACAGTCCTCCTCCCACCATTGTTTTCATTAGTTGCTGGGCACCTCCCACTGCATTTTCAGGGATGAAGGTCCCAACTCTCCACTCAGTGGACTACGAGTCCCCAGAGCAATAACTTTATGGATGTGTGGGTTGAAAGTTGTGAGGGATCCTCAAGGGGAGAGCCAAAGGTCACTGTCACATGAAAGTGAAACCTTCTTGACTGCACAGCTCTTCAGACACATTCAGCTTGGACTATCTCTCCTTCTATTAAAGAAAAAGTGATAAGCATAATTTAAGCAACATCCTCTGAGACAATCTAATATTTGGAAGCAAGAAGGATAAAATCAGGGAACAAGCTTGATGCTGAAACAAGAGACCACTGCACATGCCAAGGGATGATGAGCTCTGTGCTGCTCTGTGTCAGGTCAGATCCATGGAAAGGACACAGATGTGATTCTTCATGGGATGTGTGTCACAGCCTCAGGGTGAGGCAGCTCGCACAGCTGACTCCATGTTCCTGTGAATGTGTCTCTTCCATGCTGATCAGATAGGAAAGCTCATGAACTTTGATCAGGGAAGGAGAATTAGCAAGCAGGACAATAAATATCAGAGAAGAAGCTGTTGTATAAAAGAGAAACACAAAAGGAAGGCTGTTCTGGTAGGCATTTAGGAGAAAAATAAAAGACATTAAAACATATGGAAATTATTTGTGGAAATTTATATTATCTCAACATAATTCCAGTCACCAACTGCTGCTCTGGTCTACCCACTGTAACCTCTTCTGCCATCTTCATTTTCTCTTACTCTAGTTTCTCTCTTCAGTTCACACAAATAAGCTTTGATTGATAACAGATTTCCTTTAAAATTAAATTATTAACTATATTTTCAATTCACTCACCTGTCTACTAGTTATATCACCATCTCCTTTTTGTGTCTAGGACTTACAAGTTTTAAACCTTCATCCCTCTCCAAATTTTTCAGCCATTACCTTCAGGTTCTGTCCTCAGTGTTTCCTGACCTTCCCATAACTTCCTTATTATTCTATTAAATAGAAGAGTCCTGTTTAAACCTTATATCGACTTTTCCAAAATTTGTTTATATTTCTTCCATTTAAAACATGTCCAGAGATTGTGTAAAGGACAGCAGAAATTTTGTCTGAAAGGAAAATAACTGAAAAATATACATAATATTAATTAAGATTAAGGAGCTGATAAATACAATTTTTCTTTTCAAAATTTTCTTTAATATTAATTTTACTGCTGTAATTTAAAAATACATTATTACAGTACAAAAATATTAATATTTGAAACTGTCTCATTTCCAAAAAAAAATAGCATGTATTGGATGTTTCAAAAGGTGGTGTATTTTCTTTAGAATTTCTCTTCATTAATGGTACAAAAGTTGAAAAGGGCTGCTTTGGATTACAAGGAACAAAAACTTTGAAATCATAGTACAAACTACAAAAGTCCTTCCTTTGTACAGCTTTAAATAAAGTAATTTACAATTTATAGTACATTTAAAAATGCTTTCAAAAGTCCAGGAAAAAAGAATTATATGGAAATGTTGGAGACAATTATGTTTCACAATTCTTTGGCATGGATGGCTAATGTATTACAAGAATAATCTGATTTTCTTACAGGTACTAGCAGGTTAAGTGTGCAATCCAACAGTTTTGTGAAGAATTCTTGCCAATTTCCAATTGCAAATATAGGAAAATCTCATTATTTGAATTTTTTTCCCAACTCAAAGCAATCCTATTCTAAATCTTTCTTCTCAGTATGTCAAGTCTATGTACTCTTGAAAATTCTTTACCACTGTGTACTAACATCAAAGGATAATACAAAATTATATGTAACATCTGCCTTGAAAAACATGTCAGTATTGCATTTTAAATACAAAAATATAACTTGATCCAGTGTGGGTGTTACTAAAATATTCTACATAAGGACAAAATTGTACCTTATTTTAAGTTGTATTCCCCACCCATTTCTGTAACCACTGAAAATAGGCTTGTGTGAATTCTTTAACAAACCAATTTTTTCCTATGTAGAGTTACAGAATCAGGTCATATTTCAGTAAAAGAAAGGTGTTTTGACATTACTCATGGGCCACATTTTTAAGGAAAACAGAGAGGGTATTATCTCTTCCCTGATACATTTGAGTAGCCTCTTCTAAAAGTTTTTTTTCCAGCTTTGAAATCTGAGGAATATCCGGCCATGAAGAGCAAATACATTGTCCTCCTGCTCCTTCTGTCATCTATAACTGTGCACTAGTAAGAATAAAATCTTCTCACAGAAACTATTGAATACTTGAAATTAAACTTTCTAAAATATTTGCGTTGGCTTCCATGTGATAGGTGCAAGAAATAAAGAATCAGAATTTACCAAATATAGGCTAACTCCTGCTATGATTTACAGAAATGTTTTAGGTTAGATTTTTTTCCTACTAAAATTCTCTCTATCAAGGGTACCAAGGAGTTCACTTCCCCCAGATATGCTCTTATCTGATTCAATGTGAATATTGTGAGCTAGCCCAAGCAAAAGCGTATATTCATACTTTTAAAAAAACCCACACAAAAGACAAAACAAAAAGCCCCCCACCAAAAGCAACTCATGCATTTGAAATAAGTGGTTGCACATTCTTTGAGGCTAATATACTGACAGCAGAGAAAAAAAATCTAAATCCACAGCAACAATAAATTAAACAGATGAGAAAGTCACATATTAATCTCATTACTGGAAAAGAATCATGAAACAGTGGAGCATCAGATGTAAGGCTGAGGCTTTCCTTTATCCCTGTAAAAAGTGATACCAGATAAAAGGTGGGATGGTGCAGGCACTTTTGAACAAACTGCATCCAGATGTGCACATGGGCCAGATCCAAGCTGCCCTAGCCTTACAAGAAGACACTCACTGATTTCAGTGCTGTTCAGAGCTGGCTTTCAGAAGATTGGTTTCTCAGCCAAGTGCCACATCACCAGGTCACTCCTGCACAGCTGCTCCTCTAACAAACTGTCCTTAGTCTCTGATGTGGTGCTTCTGGTCAGTCGTGACACAGCACTCCTGGGAAGGGACAGAAAAGGAGACAGAACGCAAAGAATAAAATAGCCATTTAGATGAAGCTTCCTTAGAGACAGAGAATGAGAAAGAGAGAGAGCAAGCAACTGGGAGAGGTCAGGGAGAGGTTTTTTCCAGGTCCTGTAAGCAAATGATATCAGGCATTTATGGAGGCTAAAACAGGAACAGCCAAATTTCTCTCAACCTTGAAAGAACCCACTAAGGGCTCTGAAGTGGAGTGAAAGGAAGGGCAATCTGTCCAGTTTGCCTGCTGCATGTCCTGAACATCAGCTGTGCATAAGCCTCTAAAACCACAGCCATTTCAGTAGTGGTGCAGAACCAACAAAAACATCTCTTGCCTTACCTTGGAAGGGACCATGAGCTGACTTTCCAAATATTTCTAAAAAAGCTGTATATCTTCACTGATCTGGAGAGAAAATATCTGTGCCAACAAATGGAACACATGGATTTCTCCTCAGGCTTTCAGCTTCTGTTGAAATCTAAATATGAAGCTAACCACAAAGTTGTGGCCAACTCTGTTTTGGTGTTAAATAGCCAAACTCCATTCAAATGCATAGAGTTGAACCCTGAAATACAGTATATAGTTTTTCACAATGGTTCTATGCTTTTATATTCTTGCACTCACCCTGACATTTCTACACTAATGGATCATTTTCTGATTTTCCAGCATAGATAATTACGCAGGCATTTTACTTTAGGCAAGACATCTCTATTTTTGGTGGCAGAAGATCAATATGAACTGCCCAGTAGAGGGTGCTACTTGATTTTAGGAATAAAACCTATCAATACACCTTAAGAATAATAATATTTCCATGAGGTTATGCAAATCAGGTGGGGCATCAACTCCTTCTGACAGCAGCACTAAAGAAACTGAAAGGTGGCATATTTTTTTGCTAACAATCTTGTTTCAGGTGGTACTACAAAGTGCTGAGGAGTGACCTAAGTAAAACTTTGGTTTAATGCTCTGATATCAGTCTAAATGACACCAGATACTAATGCTCAGAAATAACCATTGTGTACACAACCCATGCTCTTGGTTCACTGGGGTGGATTTCTCATTTTATATTCTCTCCATACTGAAGTTGGCAGCTTCTGGACAGACTTTTTAGCTCTTTGCCTTTTACCAGACCAAACCAATCTGCTTGAAATTTCAGAAGTTTGTTATTCTGGCAAAGTAGAAATTTAATGGAAAGTTTGAGGTAAATTCAACAAGAGGTTTGGGAGACATGAGGGCTCAAAAAAGAAAACGGTTTCACGTCTTGAAAGTTTTCCTAAATTTTTTTGGCTCACAGAAGCTACAAAATGTCTTGGCTGAGGAACTTGAAATTTTGTTTTAATCTTTTGTAGATGGTGATTTCTCTTTCCTTTTGGGGTGCTTCAGGGGGCAATTATTTAATCATTAAAAGACATTTATGCAAACATTTAGGGTTCCTAAATCCACATGTCAGCTTGTATAGGGTTTATGAGATCTACAGTAGGGAAATGCAGCTTTCCCAGACTGCACAGACTGTTCCACAGGTAATTCTTGTGATCTTGTGAAAGTTCCTTTCAGGATAGGCTTTAGTAGGTTTCAGCTCCCCTATGAGAAGATCTGAAGGGTCCCACCCAGAGCACCATAAGGTCTTCTGAGACCTGCCGGAGGCAAAGGCCATTCCCATAAAGGTGTTTGGCTTCCTTTTTGTCTCTACATCTGCTTAGAGCTCTCCTTCTTGCCTCTGTTATCTGCACGTACATCTCCTGGCAGGATTTGAGGGAGAAGATATTCCCCACCACAAATCTGAACTGGTTCTGTAAGCTCTGCCACTCCCAGTGTATGGCCAGAGGCAGGCCTGTATGTAAAGGCTTATCCCAATGACATCCAGGAAAAAATCCACTTCTGTGTTCCCAGTCTGTGGTAAAATGTCCTGTACTGGCCCTGAAGATCATGTCTTTAGGTGTAGTTAACAGTTTTTCAAGCAAGTTAGTTAGCAAGCAAGAAAGTTAGCAAAACTTTCCATAATGAGGGTTGAAGGAGATTTGAACGTTCACAGTTTGTGATTTGTTACTCCTAATTGGCCCAAAGTCTAAGGACTTAATCAATTTACCGGCATAATTTTTCATAGAATACTATTAAGTAAAAGATGAGGTTCCCTAATGATTTATGAACAAAATATGGTTGGAATTAACACCAATGTGGTGAAGGCTTTCTTCCAATTTTTGAGATATTTGTGCTGCTCCCAGCTTCTTGGATTTACCATGAATTATATAATTTTCAATCCAAAAAATACAGACATAAGAATGTAGGATCAAAAAATCTAAGTCAGAAAGAATCTGTGGAAGTTTGGGAAACTTGAAACCAAGCTGTCAGAAAGGAATGAGGGAGGTATGCAAAAAGTATAAAAGAATTAATATTACACCTGCAGGCAGAATTATCCTCCAAAGTACAGAATATTTTCTGAAAGTAACTTAGTGTTATTTAAATGTTGACTAGAATGTGTAAGGCTAGTCCAGAAACAGCCACTGCATTATGGGAGATGTCCTCCTGCCACCAAACTCTTTTTCCCCATTCCACCTTTTCTCCTGTCTCCCTATCCCAAACTACCCCAAATTTTACTGTAGAATTTATTTTATGAAGGGAAAATAAATTTTTAAGAAAGTCTGGTATGTTTGCAGGTACTGGTCTCAAGTTTTATGTGTCAATAAGAGACCTAGTAGTGCCACAGAAGTAAAAAAATTGGTACCTTAAAGATAATATACTGAGTTTGCATTGGTTAAATTAATGACATCCTAGTGAGTTCAAAGAGATATGGACTTGGGTGGGAGCAATGGCAGAGAAGTGGCAGCTATCTCAAAAGCATGGGAGAAGCAAAAAATAGAAATAATATCTAAAAACTATAGAGAAAAGGACTTCCAAAAAGGTTTTTTTCTGGATGGCAAAGGGAAAACAAGAACAAAATTATTTTCAATGAAAATCCTCATTACATTTAACAAAATGAATATGATTTATAAGTATGCAGCCTGTTTACAAAGACTTTATAAACTTCACTTTGCTAACCCCTTCTATAGAAGGAAAGTCTGCACTGGATGATTTTCAACTCATCTATTTCTTCCCTTCCACCAAGCAAAAGGATTGAGAAAGGACTGATGAACAGAAAACCAGAAATAGAAATCAGAGCAGAAAAGATCTGTGCTAGGAGACCTCCGGGGCAATCTTGAATGTTGTCCCTCTTTAAATGCTTTCTAAGAAAGACATTTTTCAACCTGCAAATAATTATGAGGACCAGTCATCCATCACCTAAAGGAAGTTTCTTCATTTAAATCCATTTGTCTTGTAATTTCTCTGTTCTCAAATATGTGTTGGCTTTTTTTTTCATTAAACAAGTCCATCACCTTTCACACACTTGAAAGAGAAACTCCAACAAGGAGTGCTTCAGGTTCATTATTTGGCTCAGTTATTTGCCAGATGTTAAGTGAGGCTGTGTTTTGGCTAGCCTGTATGCTCTACTGTAATATTAAACCAAGTAAAGCATTAAATGGGGTCCAAGTACAGACCTGCAGTTAAGAGAAGCATTTAATGAAAAAGAGAATTCCTGAAATTTAATCTTCACTCTTGAGATAATCTAAATTATTCAGGCTAACAACATAAATTAAAATCAATATACTGTTAAAAATATGACAAAAATCTGCTGGTTTACAATCCAAATAATCTCCACCAACACTCACCCTATTTTACCTTCAGGATAACATTATAATGTCTAGAAGGGCTAGTTGTAAGGGACTCTGACCTCTGCTTCCAATTCTCCTCCTGAGAATTGCAGGCTATCTATCTGTAGACCTGGTTTCTATGTGTCCCATTTTATAATCATATCAAGAAATTTATTCCACCAAACATCCTTAAATGGCAACATTACTGTTTCTGGCTGGCAGTTCACAAGAGTATCTGGACTACTAACTCATCCACGAAGGCCAATTGGCAGGTTAGCTGCTGGGATGGTTGCAGCGTGATTGAAAACTGCATAAAATGAAAAGTATTTGGTAATAGATTAATTTTTTTCTCTATATGCCAGATGATTTTTGCGGGTTGTTGACATTCACCATTGTAACCCCAAAGTCTTCTTGCAAGATTAACTGTTCTCTTCCATTGTTATCATTGCTATTCTTATGAAAATGTAAATAACATGCTCCAATTAATTTATTCACTTTTAATAAATTCACCTGGTACATAGAATAGACATCAAAAAGCACTAGGCATGTATATGTATTAAAGCATTATAAAACACATGAGAAAGCTAAATGAAAAAATCTAATTGCTGGTTTCACCTGGTGACAGATATCTCTGACATAAAGTCTGCTCTTTTTGGGTGATTGCTTTTAGTATCATCGCACAGCTAACGTTAAAGCAGTAAGATAATTTTGTGGGAAAATATTCTTTTTCATTTACTGTTTGCAACACTGGATCCCCATAGTTCCACAAAAGACCTGTTTTGATCTGGCGGTTTTTTGGAAGGCCCTTCTTGACTTGAATGAGTTTCATATCAGGCCTCAGTTCTGTACCAGATAAAACTCCCCCAGCAGGATTTTTCTGCCATCCATCATAGGCCAGTTAGGAAGAACCAGGAGGTTATCTGAATCTTGGTGTGCACAAGTAATTGTGAAAATTACTTCTGGCTTGTGTATAGGAAAGATACAAAATTATCCATTTAAATGTTTGGAAACTCTCTAACTCTCTGGGATTATATACATTCTCCACTTGCAACCCATCATTCATGACCAGTCACCCACTTGCGAGTAGCACAGCCATATTCAACTAATTCTGGTATAAATTTGACATCACATCACAGCAAGACAGCATTAATTTCTATCTTCATTTCTATCTTCCTCTGCATAGGTGTTGACAATAATTAGGCAAATGAATAGGATGGTAACCAGGAGTTCATCTGTATACATGCATAAATAGTTATGAAAGAAACACAAAAGAAAGATGCATGAATGTCCTAGAAAATAAGAAAGTAGGTAAAGAAATACTTCTTGATGTATATGAAAAAATAGGTACAACTTATATAAGCTTTAAGTCCACCTGCCTGTATTTGTCCTCAACCATATATTTATGAATAATTGTACTGACTGTCAGGACTTAACGAGAGGAACAAAACAGTGTAAACTAATACCTATTTGAAACAATATTGAACCTCTTCTTAGTGCAAAGTAACAGGAATGTAATGATGTTGAGACAGGTATTTTGTTTAAAAGGCACTTTCAGCAGTTTAAAATTCAGGAAAGAGAAAGCTTAGACCTGTCTGGGTTTGTAGTATTTTGCCTGAGCACCTCCACGGCTAATAAGTGAAGCAAAGCCTTGTGAAAATTGTGGTTTAAAGAGATGTTCATAGCAGAAATAAAATACACAAAAGGTATTACTTACATTTCAAAGCAGCCATAAAAAACAAGCTTATTAATTATTACAAACATGAATATCCTAATGTACATCTAACTGTAATCATATTCAGGTCATTTAATACAAACTTTTCTAATTTGGCAACAAACTGTTTGCTTGGAAATCAAGCAATAGTAGCTAGGAATTACTCTAGGTTTAAGCAAACATTGTTCACAGTTTAATCCTCCATTTGCTGTGGTTATCTCTTATTTGCCTTCCACAGGAAAATGCAGATTGCTCTGTCACTATTAGCTGTCCTCCCGCTGCCTCCTCACCCCTTCCCTCCAGCTGCTTCCACTTCAGTGGTACCAAGCTTGGGGAGACAGACCATCCTTAACTGAAGCAGCAATGTGAGAAGCCTTTCAAAACATGTGCTCTAAATAAGAAAATAGTATCTTAATATAAAAATTATTCAGCAAAGAAAGCTTTGATATTCATTTGTGCTTTTCCTTGACTTAGATGTAGAGATGTATACAGAAGACATTAAAAGGCTTTCCATATATCCCCAAGGCCACAGAGATACAAGAGTTTGCTGTCTAGACTCCTCATTATTTTTCCTCTCTTGCTTTTCAATGAAGTGCATGCCAGCAATTGGCTGGGAGCAAATCACACCCCTGAATTTTGCCAGGAGAGAGAGCCTCTCAAGAGAGCCTTACTCCTGCCAGATCTCCCTCCCTGCTTGAATCTGTGCTCCTGGGATCCCAGCTTTCAACTCAGATGAAGAAAAAAGCCTCTTCTGAATACCCTACAAAATGGGAACCTCCTGCTCTAGACTAGCATGATCTTTGTGGGAGTGGTACCTGTGTTGTTCAGCCTTGTGGGGCTTGACCAAAATTCAAGTGTCACAGTCCCTGGATGTTCTCTAATCATTAGGCTGTAGTTCAAGGGGTAGGTATCAACCAGTTTCTGCAGGGAAGGTGCCTACAGCTAGTAAACTCAAATCCATCCAGAAGAGCTACATGAAAATTAAGAATGCTTTGCTGATAATTCTCAAATGTAGCTAAGTGGGAAATAGTCATTTAACCACCTCAGGTGGGCAGCCTTTCTACTGAACATATACAGTTTCAGTGAGCTAACTGTGTTGGGGAGCTTTCCTCAGAAAGTAACATGATGTGCCATCTCAGCTATTTTGATTAATAAGAATATGAGAGTGGTCTCATCAGCTCAGAGTCCTACTATCAAAAAAGTCAAGAAGTGGATGCCTAGGGAAGTCTGTAAGTGGTGCCACTGAAGAATATTCACCCATCATTCAATCATTTGTGCCTCATTGACTTTTTACACTGGTTGCCTTACATGCAATGGATTTTTCTTATACGAATTTGTGTAGTTGCCTCTTGAAAGCATGTAAACTTTCAGCATCTGAAACAAACTGTGATAAGGAGGTTCAGAGCTTAACTACATATTGTCACAGATGGATTAGGGAGAGCTTGTTTGAACCTCTCTCCAGGAACTGAATTACACTCTGGGAACTTAAGTCCTATTTACCGTTCCTTCTTGGTCCCTTAAGCTGGTGACCTGGTTGAATAAAACCTGAAAGTAAATGCCTGCCAGTACCACTGAAAATTTGCCATCTTTGTATTTAAGGTGTTTCTCTGGGGTGACATTGTAGTGCTGTGCTAGGACTGAATTCGTAAAATGGGGCCTCTGATTAGGCCTGCTTACCCTCGCCTTTCACAGACTGTTATTTGTTCCTTCATATTTAGTGCATTTCCCTCTGCTACCACTTGAACTGTTTTCTTTCTTTCTTTTTTCATGAAGAGAAATATAATGTATTAATAACAAGTGCAACTGGAAGAATGAGAAATTTATATATTTTAAAAAATCCAATCAGACTGAGTGAAGGTTTTAGGACATTAAAATCCAGTTTCCCTTCTTATGGAGAAATAAAAATTCAGTTCAGATCTCAGAGAAGAAGCAGCAAGGAAAGTTATTAAATATAGCATTATATTTTGATGAAGGAATAGATGCAGAATTATTGCTGGTAGCAGTTTTGGTCTCTAATTCATATTAAACAATGGGAAAACAAAAGATGAAAAGAAAGACAGTCTGATTTATGTTGCAAATATTTTGGTTTTGCTTTTTTTATCTGTGTGCAAACCCTCTATTTGTTTGACACAGGTCATTTTCTTGCCATTGTATATGCCATTCCCACTGTGGTATTACAGATAGGCAAAACAGATAAACAGAAAAAGCACATAAATAGTCTTCAGTGTGATGAATGCAATTTATAATTAACATGGACAGGGGAAAGATTCCAAGCAGAGGCTTAGAAAAATTACAAGTCCTGATGTTCAACTTGTTTCTAAATTTGTCTGTGAACCACTGATAAAATAGAATGAGAAAAGTCTTTATAAAGTAAATGATATATCATTACACAAAATAATAGGAACATGCAGTGCTGTAAGTATGAATTAGGCATCCTGTGGTTGACTTCTGCATCATATAAACATACTAGTCAGTCCAAAACTGAAAACAGAGCCAGGAATTCAGTAATCAGTGTCCCTTGTCCAGCTATTAGTGACTCCCAAAATTCCTTGGAATAAAGGACCCATATGGAACTACTCAAGTAAGTAAAGCAAACTGGCAGAGCAGCCTATATATGATGAGTAATAATTAGGCAGAGTAATATTAGGCAGAAATGGAGGGTATAAATATAAAAAGTACCATTAAAGGTCACTGAATTAAATTAGATTTTTCTATTGTATTTGTTGGCATCCAATCATGGTGGAAAAGGAAGACTTGCTTAATACAATGCCTAAAATAATACATACAAGTACATTATTATTAGTCATGCTACCAGTACACTGCACCTGTTGAATGAAGGCCTAAAAGAGAATTTCTGTGATTGGATTTGGAAATTTTTGGGATGGGAAATTTGCTTCTCGAACCTAACAGAATTTCAAAGATGCTTCAGTGCTGACAATTCCCCTTGCATAGTGTGGACACATGCTTAGGGAGATGATCATCCTACTTACTAGTTTGGTGTGGTTTTCAGCAGCAGATTTTGGGCATTTCACTAGAACATTAATCCATAAGGATTAATATCATCAATATAATTTATTTCCAAATTGTTGCTGATTCAGAAATAAATAGCTTCATTCTGATGAAGTACCACTCTCTTAATTTACTCAGCTGGTCCCTTTCTGTATTAAGTTCTAGAACTTTAAGTCATGAATATCTTTCCAAATTTATTAATACTGTCTAAGTCAAATTAAGCCCATAAAATGAGCAGGTCTCAGTTCTCTTGTTTATTACATTGGACCCTAGCACAGGCAGACAATTTCAGACATTTCTCTTTCTTGTGCTCCTTAGTGCCTTGATTAAGACTGCTCTCAAGACTGACATTTCAATAAAGTACGTCTCATGTTCTTATCCGGTTTTGCTGTAAATTTTACAATCTTCTGGACAATGCAAAGGGCCAGTGAGACAGGGACCATTCATCCTGTGTATTTACTTCTCTGCTTAGAAGGTGGAACATATTTCCTTCCACAAATGATAGCTTCTGCAAAAGAAACATTTCTCTTTACCATACTTGTCTTACTGGTGCTTCTGCCTTTTCACTCCTCTTACGACCTGAGAAAGGCAGCAATGGGAGGGGCAGACCAGCCACAAGGAGAAATGATGAAGCTTTAGTAGGGTTCCTAGTATTGTTGTAGCCCAAGGATAACCCAAAAAATCTGTGGCTATCTACAGGGTTCCTTCATCATTTGATTTAACTCACGGGTCTTTCCTGCTCCTGAAGAATCCAGTTGTTAGGATGTCCAACCTTCAAGCAATCTACCCCCAAATAATTCTTTGTTTTTAGAGGTTTGGAAATGATCACGACCCTCTCTGAGTACTAATGCATTATGATACTTGGGATCAGTGTGAAGTGTTTCACACTTTTATAGAACTGATGTGTTATTAAAAGATAATATACAGCTCCAAGGCTTCCAATTCATGTATGTTGCTGTTTTGTGTATATTTTAAAGACTATTCTAAAAACTAGTCATATGAATATAATGACTAGTTGACCTCACAAGAAATTTGGGTTGCTGTGAGCCAAAACATAGACTATAATTTTAGAACAGAGTTTTCTTTTTTTTTTCATTTGTAAATGATTAGCAAATTAAGGAAATTGGCAAATGAATTAAATTTGTGAAATATACAGAGCTCTGAGTGTACAGTCATTACTCATGGCTACCACAGAGACATCTTTGGAAAATAATATGTTTGGTGTTTAATAACCCATGTTTTTTAAGGGTTATTAGGAAATGTAGTAGGCACAAACAGAAATTAATCTACTTATCTATATATTTTACATAGACTAAGTTTTTGTTCACAATAATATAACTTCTTATTTTATGAAAGAAGTAAAAATAACATTTATTCCCTTTCAATATTTTTGCTAAATCATCTAAATCTGCATTTTATGAATGTGGCTAACCAGACTGATATACATTTAGTGACCCTGAACTAAAAAAAAAGTAAAATAAATTAAATACTCTTTTGCTGCTGTCACAAAATTCCAGAGAAATCCTTCTGCTGACCAGCAGGTATGTCAGGAAAAAACTTTTCCTGAATTCCTCAACCTAACATTTTCCTGTTAGCCAGCATAAATGTTCTTAATGTAAAATGTGATCCCTTAATAAATTAGAATTTATGTAAACGATGCAAAATGCTTTTTGTAAGCAAGAACTAGTCCTGACAAAAAGCTTCTGTGGCTAGGCTGACTTGCATGTCTATTATTTCCTTGATCAGGAGGAAGATCATTCCAGGAAAGAGCCCCTGGCACATCCAATGTAAAGTAGAAAGTAAGGGAACTGGTAAATTCAAGAAATATTTGCTTTTAAAATTATGTTTTATTTGTGTGTCTCAGCCAGTCACAGCTTGTTTCAGGATGATTAGCACCAGTATTTTCCAGTGTGTGGAGTAGACAATGATTTTGCATGTTATTCAATGCACAGTCAGCCTTGCTGCAGCAAAGAGATTAATCTCAGAAAAACACAGGCACAACTTCTGGGAAAACTTATTTTAGTGCTCTCTTAGGATTTTTGTTTCTTGCATTAGATAGTGAAGGAAAAGAACTCAGGTGTAGAATGTCAATCTTACACCCTAATGGGGACATCCTTTAGTGCTGAACTTCTCAGTGTTCAGTTAATGGGTGTCCTCAGATATCTCAGAGTTCTTTTCCAACTTAAACAATTCTATGATTCTAATAGTCTTTAGAAGTCCATATTGTCCACATCTCATCAGCAGCACTAATGGGACTATTTCCTGGAATAAAGTCGTCTCCAGTTTTTGATAGATGAAGATTCAGGTGTGCGTTTGAATTGCTTTCAAATCTGGCTCTTTAAAAAAATAAGAAGGGGACAAAATAATCTAGTTATGCACTGAGAGTATTTTAACATCAAAAATCTACAGGCAGAAATTAATTTCCTCTGCCTTCACTGCAAGAATAAAATAGCTTGCTCCATTACAGGCTGGTAAGCAATTGTGTGAACACAAGTAAAGCCAGGCTGAACCTGAGTGGATAAGCCTCACTGAGCAGAAAATATGCTGCCTGAGAACTAAGGCTGCACTACATATGTTTACATAGCTTCTGTACATGTATAGTTACCTTCAGCCTATTGGTACTATCACTTTCCCAATGCCTTTCTGAGGAAAGGCAGAATAGAGAGTATGGAGAACTGCACCATCTGATGGGGAATGTGGTATGAATAACACTGGAGCAGTCAATCTGCTCAACAAGTCACTTAGTGCCTGAGTGCTGCAAAGCCAGCTCCCCTCTTTCAGGATGCCAGGTGGCTCCTGCTCAAGCACTGTGGTGCTTTTGAAGATTTCCCACTCTGGGACTGACATGAATGTGAGGGGACTCTGTTCATGTCTGCCCTTCTGTGGTGGCATAAACACCTCCAGAGTCAAAGACCTGAAGAGCCACTGTCCAGTCCCAAAGAGATACTAGAGTAGCTTTAGGTTTTCTTTACACTGTCTCAGCCATGCAGCATACCTAAAGTTTACACAGCAAGACATGCAGTTGGGGGTGAGGGGTGGAAAACCAGAATACCAAATTCTGTGTGATATCCACCAGGCAGATAGAGGATCTGGATAAACTGGCTTCCATCTAATCGCTTCAAATCTATTTCTACATCTGCATTCACTTCCTTAATATCTTCTCACACTGCATTCCCATCCTAAAGTTCAAGGTGCTTGATCTGGATATTAAACAGTCTGGGAAATCATTGCAAAAAGAATTTGCAAAAGTAATCAGGCAAATGTGTAGAAAAAAAATGGCTCTTCTTATACCCTCTTCTGTCCAAACAAAGCATTTTACTGTCAGACATTTTCATACAGAAAAGTTAAAACACAACCTAGTAGTTATTAACAGTGTGCAAAATACGAGTTCCAAAACAGAAACCTGGATCTAAGTGTAGACCCCAGCCAGTAAGAAAGGAAGTGCTCTGTATCGCCTATTGCTCCCCCTTACATAATCAAAACAACTCAAACTTCTCTTTTTGAATACATAACAGTCAGAACACACTAATGGCAAGAAATCTGCAGGCCAAAAATATTCAGGACAATTATATGGTAGAATTTCTAAAGTGCAGGTATTTGAGAAAGTATCCACTTGTAGATTTTAAACTGGAAACGTGTAGGTGCTAAAAAGGACATGGTGCTGCACAAATAATCTCTTAGGCTTATACATTAGATTGTATTCTCTTTTTATGAAAGGCAAATAGAAACACTCAATAAAATATGCATTCATTGAGCATTCAAGAAAATGGATTCAAATCCTTGTTCTTCCTCATATAGGTTATAGGCTTGATGCCAGGTGCCTTATTTTCTAGGTAAATAATATATATATTATAGTGTGTATTCATTTTAATATTGACAATAAATTCTACACCAGCTAAACGTCCACTGGTAAACTTTTTTTGGGGGTTTTTTTGGGTTTTTTTTTGGTTTGTTTTTTTTTTGTGGTTGGTTTTTTTTGTTTTGTTTTGTTTTTTGAAAAAGACATTGTTAAGAGTTCCCAGACAGTTCTAATTCTAAGTTTGTTTCTGGACAGGGAAAAATGAAAGGGAGGAAATATAAACATATTTATTGGGCCAATCACATGCTATATGCATTCTTCTCTTGGAAAAAAACAGATGTGGAATGGCAGGCAGAGATATCCAAAAAATCTGTCTTTGAGTTGGCAGCAGGATATTTATATTATAGTCCTGGCTCTGTCACTGACCGATTCAGGTTTTACTTTCCAATTCTTTGCCCTTTTTAATTCCTTATGTGTCTTGTCCATTTAACTTATAAAAGCTTTGGCATAACATCTTTTCCTTAAGCTCTGCTGCTGTTCCATAGAACCGGGGACACCCCATAGTATCAATACAGATGTATTAACAACATCAAGCCCAGGGGACCTCCCAGCCTAGATCTGAGTAGGCAAAAGTAGGAAGAGATGCTATAGCAGTGGGAATACGATCTTCTTAGAACAAGTTTTGAAGGGCCAATTCTAGGAAACCAGGCTGAGCTTCTCTCAGCACAACTCAGCCTCTCGTTTTAAGTGGAACCCTCCTATTCATCTCCATTGTTCAGGGAGTTCTCTGTCTCTTTGCAATAATTTAGAGCCTTCAAACGAAAAGGATTGGGCTTTTCTCATCCTCAGGAACTTTTCTAGTTAGGGATTGATACTGCTACTGTTTACAACCAAAGAAATTCTTTGATGTCACAGAGGAATACCAGCATAAGCTAAGGCCAATGAGATAAAATCAGCCTCCAGTGCAAAACATCAAACCTCTGAAACACTAGTAGTTGACAAGTTGGTTTTTGCTGGTAATTTTTTTCCGCTTGGCTGTATGGACTTTGGGCATTAGGTCAAATTTGCCTCTCAAAACACTGAGTCTTGTAGATGTGATGTTAGTATCAGAGACAGCTAACTCTAGCACAGTGCCCAAAGCATTTATCAATGAACATGTTGTATATATTGCTAAATGCATAATTTATTATCAGTGTTAAAATGATACATGGTATCTTTACAAAACTAGAAACAATTGCTCTGCAGTAATGTATTAAGAGGTATGTGTGTGTCTTATGAAACCTTTAATGTAGAAAAGGTTTTCACCTTTTCTTAACAACCTTAACAAGGCTGTTGGATTGTGACACATAGTTTTATTTCTTCCTCCTTTTTTATTTCATTTTTAGCCATTTAGGAAGATCTTTTTTTAATTTAAGTTACCTTGACTTATGCTTGATTTTGCTAAATTACTTTTCCCAAATGCTCACAAGGAGAGTCTTTTGAATTAATGGCTAAAACTAAATTCACTCCCATTCTGCAACTACATTAATATGTTACATGCAATTATTTATGATTCATCCAAAACAGCTTCCCACAGCCCCATAAATCTTATAAAGTTAGAACATTATGGCATCATCTCTGCTGACAGTTTTTACTCTTTTGCCAGGCATAATGCTCCTTGAATTCAAGAAAAACTGTTCCTACCCAGTAAGGAGTTACACTGCAAATTCAGGGAACTGTGTTCAGCCTGACAGAAGGAAAGGAGGCATTTATTCCTACCAGGATGAAGCACCTACATCCAAAACTGCAGTCTTCTAAATTCCTGCTCATTTTTTGCCACACCCTGGAAGTGCCTAAACTCCGGAGGCGCCAGCTTTTCACATTAAAATTCTCCAGACTCCTGAAATTCTGCTGTGGGCATGTCCAGAAATGCCTCTCATGTCATGGCACCCAGTTAACTCACACTCTGGCACTGTCAGATCCAATGAACTCAGCTTTCCTGCACCTGCACCCACCTTGCCCAAGGGGTAGAGCCAATGAACGTTCCCAAAACACAGAGAGCTGCTGCTCTGCAAAGCGCAGCGGCAGCTGTTGCTGCTCTCCTCTGCCGCACTCAAGAGTTCTGTGATCAGGGCTTTTACCCTAGATGTGGGAAAGCTGGGGTTTACACCCTACTGTGCCCGAGGAAATCAAAACCCACGCCCTTGCCACAAGGCTGGGGCTGTTCTGGGTGAAAGTGCTCTCCACTCTGCCCTTTGAAGCTTTTCCATCCTATAGGAGCAAACCACAGCTTCACAACGCCTGTGGAGAACATGAGCGAGCATGAACCTCTGAGGGGTTATGGCCCTCGTGGGAGGAGGCAAAGGAGGTTTCTATGCCCTTTCCTTCCCCTAAGGAGTTTCTGGGTATTGTGTCCTAGGTCAAACATATAACTGGCCTTCTTGGAGCACATATAGGAAGGGGTTTCTCCAATGCTTCTCTATGGAATGATGAGGAAGGAGTGTGGCAGCAGTGAGTTTAACCCAGTGCCTATGTCATGTCCCTCAGTGGACACTGCCACTAGAGCTTCTGAGCGCCACTGCTGCTCCTCCTGGCTGGATCTCACAAGGGCCTCCTGAAGGCTGAGTTTCCTCAACAACTCCTCTCCCAAGAGAAGCAAAAGAGCACCACCATCAAACAATGATCAGCGTTCCAGTGCAGTATTTCTAGTACATATGACATCCATCATGCTTCCACATCCAAATTGCCCTGCAGTCCCACACACTGCCATAGCTGAAGCCACCACCCCTGGAGACCACCAGGCACCCCATGTCCCCACAGCAGCATGGACGCTGTTTGTCCTCATTTCCATGGCCCAGGATCTCTGCCCCTTGCAGCTTGGTGAAACTATTGTCTGTTTGACAAATTGCTTGAGGAAAGTCTTGAACTGGGTTTCTTCTTTCAGGGGTTTTGGAGAACAAGTTGCATATTTCTTTGTAATATGCGTCTATCTCTGTGACAACCCTTCCAGCCCAGGGTTGCCCAGTTCTGCTAGCAACCATTGTTTCGCAGGAAAATTTTCATGAAGTGGTAGCAGCCTCTGGGACCCCCAGCTCACAATGAGCTTTTTGTTTGGCCTTGACTGATGGAAGTCTCCAGTGACTCTCGTGAAGACATATGTGACACTCAAGTGCCCTTCAGTTTGTGTCCATTTTCATGGGATAGCTTGTATTCCTTGGCCCATAAAGCCAAACCACCACCTCACTTCATAACCTTGAGTGAGTTGTTTGGCTCCCCAAGCACATTGTTCAAAGATTAATTCTTGATCTTCAGTGTGCTTCTTTGACTTCCTTAGGCATATTTACAGTGAAAGTAAAACTTGCTACATAAATGTCTGCATATCCAAGCAATCCACAGTGCATTTTGCCTCTTTTGTCTACTGTCAAACCGCACATGGGGATACAGGGGACAAGAGAGATGGGGTCTGAGCAGTCACAAGTTGTGTGCCAGCTGATTTCTGTAGAGAACTATGTGACACACAATATGTATATATCATTGCCAACAGTCTCTTCAGAAGCACATTTGGGATGTGCCAAAGCAATGGAAAATTTCATTAAAACAAGTAAACTGACAGACAGAAACAGGCAGGAAAGAAGTCTTCATACTGTCCCCACGCAGAGAATTAATTTTTGCAGGGCTAGTGAGAGAGCTGGGGTTGGTACTTGAAAGGGCGGGCACTGCACGAACAGGTTTACAAGTGCGTCCTGTGCAGTTTACCAGGTGAGGACAAGGGCTGGACCTGGCTGGAGGCAATCATTCATAGCTACCTCAGGAGCTGTTCTGGGTATATTACTAATACTAGAGATCCATACCCACCCCATAAATAACTATGTAAGACAGTTTGCGGAATTAATTTTGATTTGGTCCTTTATAAGGGATATGTTAATCTAATTTTAACCCTTTTCACTATGAAGAAGGTGCAATGCTGTCTCTCCAACTTCAGTATTCTCTGAGTACAATAGTCATACATGTTTTGTTTTTTTCCTGTGGCTTGCAGAATTCATGACTTTTTTTTCTGTTATAGAAGTTGACTACACTATAACCACTTCCAAATACTCCCCCTGCCAAGGATAAATCAGCCTGTGCTGAGCTCGGGGCTGCTATGGCCAGGTTGCTGCCAATATCAAAGCCTGTTTAAAAGTAGCTGAGGGATCTTAGTGCTGCTCTACAGATGCAGATGTTTCACATTTCATTACCAAAGTTTTACGCTAGCCTCCTTATGTGACTGAACCAAAATTTTTCTAAATGTTTAATGCTACAGAATCAACTATTGCTGAAATAAGACTTTGTTCTGCATATCTTCTCCTGATCTGGCAGGTGCTGCTGGCAGGTACAGTGAATTACTGTTTATTGCTTCTCCAGTGATCCTTTGCACTTCGAGACCATTTCAGCTCAGGCAGGGCTTCTATCAGCTCCAGCAGTCTACAGCTCCTCTTGCTTTATTCCTACTGCCCTGTGTAGTTGAGTAACCTCTCAGAGCTGAGGACAATGACCAGCCTGTTTCTAGATGTCCAGCCCTGTAGAGCACTGTCCTTGCAGGACCCATTAAGGGGAAGAGGATGGCCTGAAAAACCCCAGGCCTGTGGCTGGAATGAAGCATGAAACTTTTGCAACTGTGCTCCTTCATACACTACTCAGCTGTGCTTTTGTTATTTTTATGCACTGAATACCTGCACACCTCAAGTTAGAGGGCCTTGCTGATACCTAGAGATAATAACAAAAGCAGTAAATGGCTTTTTAAGTTGAAAGAGAAATCTCCCCGCAAAGAAAGTGTCAAAGAGCCCATTGTTTTCAACTGTTTCTACTGCCTAGAAAATATTTTTTGGCATCATATTCTGGACTGCTTAGAAAGGTTGAGGGAGGTGATTTTACTCTGCTCTTGTGTGACCCGACCTGGAGTATTACATTCAGTTCTGGGGTTTCCAACATAAAAAGGACGTGGACCTAGTGGAGCAAGTCCAGAGGAGGGACATGAAGATGATCAGAGGGCTGGAACACCTCTCCTATGGAGATGGGTTGGGAGGGTTGGGGGTGTTCAGCCTGAAGAAGAAAAGGCTCTGGGGAAATTTTATTGCAGCCTTTCAATATTTAAGGAGGGCTTATAAAAAACCTGGAGAGAGACCTTTTTACCAAGGCTATACTTAGTGGACAAGAGTTAGGGTTAAGCAGGAAGAGGGAGGTTTACAATGAACATAAGGAAAAAATTCTATACTATGAGGGTGGTGAGACATTGAAACAGGCAGCCCAGAGAAGCTGTGGATGCCTCATCCCTGAAAGTGCTCAAGATCAGGTTGGACAGGATTTTGAGCAACCTGGTCCGGTGAAAGATGTCCCTGCCCATGGCTGGTTGGAACTAGATGATCTTTAAAGGTCCCTTCCAGTCCAAACCATTATGTGATTCCATGTTTCTTTTATTCTACGAAGAAAGTGAGCTAGCTGCACTGACAGGAA
This sequence comes from Leptocoma aspasia, assembly GCA_013399835.1. Lineage (NCBI taxonomy): Eukaryota > Metazoa > Chordata > Aves > Passeriformes > Nectariniidae > Leptocoma > Leptocoma aspasia. The sequence goes on along the minus strand of VXAX01003968.1, from coordinate 7,798 downwards.
AGTGGTACTTCATAAGGCTTTAAACTAGGTTTGTTGTTATTCTATTTGTTTGACGTTAAGTAGCTCTTATAAAACTGACTCACAGTCTAGCTTTGGTAGTGACAGATTAAAATCATTGCTCCCTTTCTTCATGTAAGATTACAGACCAACTGATTTCTGTAACATCCTTCATAATCTCACACCATAAGAAGTGAAATTTGATGATTAAGGTTGGAAAAGACCTATCAGATCGTCAAGTGCTACATCTGGCAGCTTTGTGTAGAAGTAACTAGAAGGGCTGCATGAATGTTAAATCATACAGAGATGAGATATTGTGTGCCTTTAATTTTAGGAAACACTATATTTGCATGAGAAAGAACACATTAGCAATGACAACTGAAAAAAAAAAACTTCAGCTAAGGAATGGTCATTTTGCTTTTCAAAATAATTCAATTTTCATGAAATTTCCATCAGAAACTACTCTATCTGGTCATTTCAACAGAGCTGTTTTCCCTTCAGAACACTGTAGAACATGTGTTACCTGAAATTGCAGCAGACACTTTGGGGCAGGAACTTAAGCAAGCAAAAACTAACAAACCTATTAAGGTGAGATGGCTTAAATCAGTTTAGAATACAGACTACCAGTTGTATAAAAGTACTCTTGGTAAAAGATAAAGTAGCAAAAATGTGGCCTTCTTTTACCAATGAATTAGTCTATGATAACTATTAATGGAGGAAGAAGGATCTTCAGACACAGGTAAAAATATACAACAGCTTTAGAGTATGATGTAAGTTTTACACAACAATCTGTCCTGATATGACTGATTTTTGACTTTTTCCAATACAGCAGACTCAGACCTTGTATGCGTGCTGCACATAAAAGAATATAGATGAAGCATTTTGTGCCTACTTTCACAAAAGATATATTTGCAGAAGAAGACTGAATTTGTAGATTGGCCCTGTTTTATCCTGCAAGAATTCACAAGTATTTTAAAAAGAATGTCTATTTAAGTGTCAGCTTTAATCCCAGCTTCTTCCCCAGGGCACACATAAAGGTTAGCTTCAGGAAAGCACAGGCTGCCAGCTTAGGTGCTGGAGTGAAATCTTTACCACCACATATCTTCAGAGGAGAGTCAGGTACTTAGTAATGAAATCCAAAACTATTGACATGCTAAGCCTGGACCTGTCTGAGATCGGTAGGCTCAGCAGGCAGCTGCTGAATCCTACTTTTTGGGGAGCACTAAGGGCAGGGTAAGAGAGCTGCAGAAGGCCATCTCTGTCATTGCTGCTCTCCCAGCCTGTAGAAAGCTAGGAGGTGAAACTTCTTCAAAAAACCAAACCAAAGCTCTCCTTGCAACTATCTTTAATAAAAAAACTGCTCATGACTTGTTGGGGTTTTTTTGGCTGGGTTGATTTTTTGTGTGGGGGCTGCTGTTTTGGTTTTTTTGCCCAAATATACAGTCCCAAAGGCAAAAGAAAGTAATTAATTCCCCTTCTTAGCCTGAGGGGTTCAAACCTATGAGATAGGAATAAAAATTTCCACCCATCTTCCCCACCAAAAGTGAGCTGCAGCACAGCAAAAAATTCAGGAGGCATGAACTTGGCTTGTTCCTGTCAAGACTGGGACAGCTCTGGACATGTATGGAGAAAGCCCGTGCTCTGCTATGTAGAAGTACAGCCCCAGGGGCCCAATAGAGGGTAAAATTAAGAGCGGTGCTTAAAGGGGGAAAGTTCATCCAGGATTTTGCTGCTGGAAGGATCACAACTCCATATTTTCATGCTTGTTTTGGATGGTGCTTCCACACTTCTCACCTGCAGCGTTGGCACTCGAGCTCTGAGATGCACAGCCTTGCACTGTGGTACAGTGCCAGCAGAAAGCATCTGCTAACTCTACTATTTGCCCCTCTGCCCAGTCCTTGTCCTTGTGACTTGTTTTTAAGAAAGGGTTCCTCCCTTACTATGTCTCTTCAAACTTTGGACCATATTATATCTTCATGGTGATAGTATAATGTGAATAATAAAGTAAAATTCAGGTCCTGCTTGTGCTGGTGAGGTCAGTGAAGCTGAATCTATTTGCAGCAGCTGAGAAACTGCACAAATGTATTTGTTTTCCTTCTTTGCTTGGGAAAACGGAACCCTTCATTTTCTGCTGCATGAAAAGGCACCACATAATGATTATTTTGGTGGATCATTTCCCATCCACTCTCGGTTGCCCTTTTTTTCTGAGTTTATACTGAAGTCTGGACAAAATCTTTTTAAAATGCTATATTTGTCTGTGAACTGCATCCTGACAAAAAGAAGGGAAAAACCCATGACTTTTTATTTAACAAAAGATTTCTCAGGTATGTCTTGGAAAGGAATAGGAAATGGATTCCAGGACCATCAAAGTGGTTTGTCTGTGTAAACTTACATAGGATATTTCATCAGGGTTTGATAGCTTTTTATTTTTAACCTGATATCTAAATGAAACTACAATAAATAACAGATAATGAACTTCTTTGGATGTCTGTACCTCTGAGAAACAGAGGTGCATGTGTTGAAATAAATTAGTTTCTAGCTTTGGTTTGTGTGTCAGAAAGGTTGTATTACTTTTACTGCACACAGTATATTAGAAGACTAATTACTATTTGCCCAGCACAATGATTCAGAAATCTATCCCTGCTCATAAAGTACTTAAGTGTGTGTTTCTACAAACCTAAATAAATTCTGCCTTAGTTTTCAAGCAAGAGGCCATATTTCCCAGAAAATTATGTGGTAAGATATCATACCTAGTTTATACTTCTTTAGAACAGCTGTAAATCATGTCACAGTAAAATATCAGATCCAGCAACCCAGAGGCGTGAACAGTCTGCCCTATTTACATAGACTGGGTGATAGTGCTGACATTTTAATTACTCCTAAAATTTGTCTTAGCAGATATTCTAATGCTCATTATTTTTGCAGTCATTTATGGCTACTGTTTATCCCAGAATTCGAAATCCACCTCCTAAACAGTCCAGGCACACAAAATTTCCATTCTGTACTCCTCTTTCCTCCATCACCTTTCCTTCATCCCCTGAATACTTAATGTGTTCACAAGAATGAAATGTTTGGAGCATACCAGAAGCTTAACAAGAAGCATTAATAATGCAGAAGCTCCTAAACTCTTTCATTAATAGACCTTTCCCTATGAAATTCATTTTAATCAGTGTTTGTGATGAAAATTTACATATGGGTAACCTGTGTTCTCCAAGCATCCCTTTCAGTATTTAAGCTAGCACAGCATTTAACAAATATGTTTAAACATTGAAATCTACTGTCGACTGCCAGACACATAAAGCTCTACTACACTGCAAACACAAACTGCACATTTTGCATCTGTCATGTCATCCTAAAAAAAGGCCACTAATTGAAAGAGGTATTGCAGAACATCAGGAAAATTAACAAGTTTGAACAACTGAGGAAAATAAATATTACAACCAGTTTTGCCCAGAAAATCAGTCTCCCAGTAGATTTACTTGTATTTTAATTACTAACAGGAATGTTTGAATACAATAAAAAGTTTCTGAGTTGAACAAGAGTAGTTAATGAAGAATTTGATGTTGGGATCTTCAAGTAAACTCTACCTTGACTTTAATATTGACTGGTTCTACAGGGAGAGTTTGATCACAGCTGTGCCCTTCAGAATCATTGTAAAGATCAGGGCTGTTACGTAAAATATTGTTCCAAGATGAAAGGTAGACAATGTGCCCTATATGATGAGAAAAACACCTCAGTAAAAATAAGTTATATGAAGTTCCACTGGAATTTTGAATGCACTGAACTTGTGTCAGATGATCCAGGGAGAGCTTTACAGTTGAAATACTACAGAGTATACAAAGTCTTATGACACATTTTCTCCACTCATGTGTTTATCTGATGAGTCTAGTTCTAAACTTAAAAACATGAACTTTCTCCTGGTTTTATTTTTATGTATTTATTTTACATTTAAAACTGATTCCAGCCTCTTCAACTTCTTGTACTATAGGGGCTCTTGTCAAATCTCCACATCAACACAGCTCCCCCGTTGTGTGCGGGATAGGATTGTGACATTTGTAAACTATAATTAAATGTGATTTTTTTTTTAACTTAAAACAATGTACTGTTTTTAAACAGGACATTTTCATGAAGCTATGAATAACTCTGCCTCACACAGATTTTGAAAGAAAAGGTATCATTATCTCCATCAAAGGTCAGCCACAGATTATAACTTCTTTTTGCTTGTTTTGAAGAATGCCTTTTCTGTGGAAAATGATAAGATGTAGCAAGAAATGTGTGAGAACAAAATCTTAGGCAGAATACATAATTTGTGTCCAAGATCTTTCCATTGTTTTCTGATGTGTTAGTTGGCCAATACTGAAAAACTACACTTCAAATTTGTTCACTTCTACTCTTTTCCTTTCAAAGGTGTCTAGGGAGGCATTATGCATTAATTAAAGCTGATGGATGCTGATCCTTAGTTTCTCCAAGTGACTCTCAAGGCACTTAGAAAACAATCACCAAGTGAAGGCTGTTACAAGAAGTACTGATTGAAAAACAGTCCAAGACAAGAAAATCTGAGAACCAGCCACATCAATTTGGGATCTGCAGGACCCACTCACAGAGCAGGATTGCTGAAAAACGTGTAGGCTTAGAATCCAAATATAACTCGTAACATTGCTTGAGAAAGAGAACCACTTCTAGGCTGGACACATTCTGCAGAACAGAAGCAAAACCACATGGCAAAAATTTGTGACATGCAGTGATTTGCTCCCCTCGTAGCAAACTACAGTGGAAAGCTCCAAGGAACAATCAGGCCAGACTGGAACAGGGTAAGCTGGAGGAGACACTACCTGAAGTGCTCTGTGACCAGACCTTAGCTCATCGCTATGACCTAACAGCCAAGTGTAAAGCCACAAGTGTTGCCTCAGACAGCCTAACTCCCACTTTGTATTTTGTAACTTCTTTCTGCAGGGCCACAAGATGAAGCTTACCTCCAGCAGCCAGTGGCTGTGTGGGAGCACGTGCAACTGGGCAGCTATGGGACAAGCGAGTGCAGGAATGTTTTGGTTGGATCCACAGAAGCAGAGGTCCACAAACACGTGCCTTGTATTTCAGACCACAGAGGAGACACTCACTCTCTAGCTGGGAAGCAGAGGGGAGTGTTAGGATTCTGCACATTTTCTATTTTATTAGAGCAGGTATTATTGAACTTTTTAAGTTTTCAGAGCAGGGTACACATATTAAAGAAAAGTTTTTAAAAAATAAAATAAATGCAATATTTCACACTTGCACCTATATAATATATACAAAAACTCTTCAGATTTTTGTATTTTTCTGATCATTTAGTCTCTCTTCACATATTTTTATACAAGAAAGTAGCATTTAAGTCTAATATTCTGACTTTTTTGCTCTAAAATATATCTTGATTTGTTAAAAAAATTGAAAATAAGAAGAAGAAGAAGAAGAAAATAGATTGGTCTCAATTATCTGAACAGTTTATTCTTCTGACTTTTTATAATCTAGCTCTTAAGAGAATGATGAAAGAAGTGCACAGTTCTTACACAGGCAGAGCTCATCAGAACAACAGGGGAAATCCCACAAAAAGGGAAAAAAAATATTTCACTGGGTTAGCACCAAAAGCAGTATTATGCACCAGCCACTTAGCATTGTAGACAAAAGCTAGGGTCCTGCTGCAGAACATGACTTGGCAGAGACTTTGATTTCCTGGCTTGAAAATAAAGCCTCCATTTGCCTTCTTTGCTGCTTTTCTCCTGCTTCATAATATTACATTATATTATGCAATTCCAGTACTATTATTTATTGATTGATTGCCCTGTAAGAAGGATCCCAGCACAGAGGGGAAAACACTTCTTAGTATTTAGTTTTCTATAGGTGTACGGGGGTATTTGGAGAGGGAAGGATGGCACTGTGGATTGCCTCCACCTACACTGACATCAGTAAGACTGATGGTGCTTCTCCCACTGGGAAGAAATGCATTTGCTTAAAAGGGGGGAAAAAAAAGTGACTTATCATTGGCTGGAGAGAGGCTGAGCCAGTAACAGTGCCATGCCATGATTGATTTGTTTGTTCTACTGCAGCCTGTGCAATATCAATGAGTTGAGAACATCCAGATGAAGGGAAGAAGACTAAGTAATACTGATTGGATTTTTCCACACTTTTTTTTTTCTCTCCCCAAAAAAACATTTTCTTTGGAATAAGACATATTTGTCAAATTATACGAAAGGGGATACATGTTGCTGGTAAAGTGGATGTTGTTGTGGTTAAAGAATAAGACTGGTAATAGGAGTTTTCTGTTCAGTTCTGAGAGATTTGTCACATCAGGCCACATTCAGCTCCCACTATCTTCAAGGAGAGCTGTATCTGTTTAAGCCAGGTGTGCTCTTTCTGTTTGGGAATGACACAGGTACTAATCGGTGACTTTCACAAGTATGTTTATTAAGATAATGTTTACTCACATCTCTAAGCATTCTCAGGTGCTGCTGGAACACCTAACATTTTTATCATTTACCATTAAACTACAACCAGCAGTCCAAAAGACCCAGCTATTTCATTGTTCTGTTTTATTAGAGGTCCATAAAAATGCATTTGTCCCATGTGTCTGGGTTCCTTCTCCACTAAAGCTAGTAGGGTACTAGGGAGACTTTGTTCTTCTAGCCTTAAAAAAAGAAGGATTATATATGTTCACAGGTAATGAACAATTTTTGGGAACTACAGGCAGCTCAACTCATCTTTCTGTCTTCATGCTGACTTAGGCCTGCCTGGCTGTGGATCACCATCATGAGCAGCAGCTCAGGTTTTTCAATACATCCATTTTCATCAGAGCTTTGTTTAAAGAGGATGAATTTGTGCTATCATTTCATTTTAATCTCCTTCAGAGTGCAAAAAAGTCTAGTTCCATCAAATTTCCCTTATAGTATTCTTTCTTTTATGACTATAGTGCATTGAACTGTAGGTATGTATGCACGTGAAAGTGAAGGGTGTCCAGTCTGAGGGTAACAGTGCCAATAAAGCCCTGGATTCCACATTTTTTGGGTATCGAGATAGCCTGCTACCCCAAGCTATTCCTGACCTGATGGTATGTAGCTTTTAGGCTTTATTCTCTCAATACCTCTGCCACTTTTACAATAGTTTCAGAGAACTGACTCCAGCTCACTTTGCAGCAAGTGGTTCCATTAATGGGGGACAAAATAGATTGAAGTTACTCAGTGCTCATTTCGAGATGCTTTTACTGTCATTCTCCAGCCTTCACTCAAACTGCTTGATTTTGTGGAGAATACAGATTACCATCTGAGGGCAGCTCTGCTAACATTTTCCATTACATGACGCTACGGAGAAAATTGCAAATCCCATGAAATAGAAAAGAAAAAACAAAGCCATCCTACAAATCTGTGTTCAAGGACTTTGATTTGTTTACTCCAGTCTTCAAAGCATTATCTTGCTAGGAAAGTGAAAATTCAATAATATGGACAAGGTCATGGGAAACATAAGTCTTATTTTGGAGGCACTCACTCAACACAGTCATTTAAGTACTACTCTTATTCAGCAAAACACTTGTGTTTACCTATTCTTATCATCCTCTTAAGCAAGCAGGCTGGAAAAAACATCCATGCCACAGAAAATTCCACTGAAGTTAGCAGCCATGCATGAGTATTTCTGAACTGAGCTGAACATTTTAATCCCATAGTAATTTCTTGAAAAAACTTACAATTAAAATTTTGTATATATGGCTAGCTCTATTCACCTAAAAGAGATTCAGCCATCCTCATTCTGCACAGAAAAAGAGTACAGGATATATATA
>VXAX01003967.1:453189-472707 GCA_013399835.1 Leptocoma aspasia | reverse complement strand
GCATGGACCACGACGATAAGTATTATTTGAAATATATGTGAATGATGCCAGTATTTAGAAGGGAAAACTGTTGTGATTCTTAACTATTGTTACCGTGGAGAGATGAACCAGGTAAGACTTTAATTTCTCAACACACTCATAAATGATCAAGATCTCTGAATAAGGGGATGACAAGTTTCTGGATGGTACAAAATGATGGGCAAGGTTGATGGGAAAGAGCTAGCATGCATTTCTTGCAGTGCAGACCATGTGGTATTAAACAACTGGGTAACAATCACAACACATCTAAAAGGATATATTACAACAAATGATTCCATTACGGACCATATTGCTGTGGTAGAGGCAACAAGAACAGATGATATGACAAGCTTCTATAGCTGTTTGGGGAGAAAACATTGAAAGTGGACATGAAATGCTGACCCATTCAGGAATTCTCCCAAAGGACCCTGTGCTGTGCTTGCAGTCACTCCTAAGCCAGAGCTGGGAGAAAATTGTATGCATTTAATGAATGCAGTAAGTGTTAGGCATTGACAATTTAATTTATTGCATTGTGTCAATGATACACAAACCACATAGAAGATTTATATGGACAATATATGAGATATGTATTGACAGCCATGCAATGCCTACACATCTGTGAGTATTTATACGTTGCTGAGGCAAACAAATGTAATCAGAACATGGAGTGGATTTCCCTGTTTTGAGATACAAAGACTCAAGCCTGTTGTAAGCCACAGGATGCAATAAATAACTTTCTGTAATTGTTGAATTTATCTTGTGTGGAAACAATAATGCTTCTGTGGTCAGAGCTAAATGTGTTACAGTCATCCTAGTGAGTGATACAGTAGTTAAAAACACTTCTTCAGTGTTTTCATAATTTGTCTGTTGATGGCCAAAGATAAAGTGTAGCCAGCACAATCTTACTGTGGTCATATAAACACGCTCCTGTTTGGTGGCATAGATGGAATCTGTAGATTCTGTAGAGACCTAAAGAGCAGCAGACATAGCTCAGTTAGAGTGAGAATGCAGAAGAGCACATATTTGCACTTCAGTGCAGGAAGACAGTGTGTTTCCCATAAATAAATATTGCACCTGACACTGCTTACCATGCAGCAGGTGACCTCTGAGGTTATTCTGGCCTTTTGGAGGATTTTCCACATGTAAAGCATGAACCACAGTCTTGATAAATATCAAAACAAAACTACCAGAGATTATTTCACCCTTGTAGCAATCAGGTAAGGAGTTTGATAAATGTGGGGATGAAACATTGAGATGATATAAGCAAAAGTAAAAAAGGCTTTTTGTTGTTGTTATAGCTGGTTAAAGTTCAGTTGAAAAAAAAAAGATGTTCTTAGTAGTTTTTATTCTGAGTACAGTCATCAGACTTACTGGGGTGTAGAATGTTCTGATCGGTCCTGTTTGAACACTTTCTTATCCTGAGAACCATAATCCTGTCATCCCTGGATGTTAAGTGATGCTGGTAAATCAGCCCAGGTTTGCTGTCTGACTCTGTGTCATTGACTTACAAGGCTTTTCTAAATAGATCAGTCTGCTTTGTAGCATGGCAAAACTCACAGAGAAATACCAGGGACCCCTACAACTGGAGTCAGAAGAATAATTTTAGCAATAGTAACACCTTCCTGTGCCTTATGGCAATGTCAGGATGTACTTCTGTACACTGGCTGCAAGCAGCTTTGGACAATGTTGCTACTCCAAACCGGTAAAAATTATACCCTGTATATTTCCTGTAAAAAGGATAAGGTTGACCTTGATTGACAGTCGTGACCATTGTCATTTGTCTCAGGTAGAAATACCTCTTTGTTAATCCTTAGGGAGTGTGTTACTTCAGCATCTGAAGCACACCTGACTGAAGCTGATGTGTCAGTGCTGCTTTGGAGCAGTATCTGCTGGGGACATGTGATGTTTGGGTGGTCTGATAAGAAAGGCAGGCTGCAAACTCTCCCCTGCCATCCCCTTGGAGTTACTGGAATGGTTAGTGTTGGACAGGAAGGAAGCAGACCTGGAAAGAGTGGTTGCCAAAATTTCTGTGATTCTGTGATTTCTTCTTCTTGAAGGCCATGGCAAGTGTTATTTCCAGGCTGTGTTCCCCCTGTGTATCACAGGAAAGGCAAAGTGCCACCATAGTGGCACTTCTTGAAAGCTGTCACCTCCCACTGCAGTTCTTTATCTGTTCACAGTGTATATGAACCTGCTTAAAAGCTGACTGCTGTGCAGGAAAGGGCTGTTTATACCTGATTTAACCCTTCCATGTGAGGCACTACAGATAGACACAGGTCAGTGCTGTGTTTGCTTCTTCTTGCACTGGAAAAATAAATGGGTCATAATTCCAGTTTCCTCCAACAACTGGCAGTTAGGCAATAGGCAATGTTCTGCAATATGAAATTGGTAGAATGACCTCAAGGGATCTAGAACCTAGGGTAGTCAGCTGATGCCCATTCTATCTCCTTGTCATTTCCCTAGGAGATCAGGAATTGTTTCAAGTGAATTTCTTATGCTTTTGGGTGTCAATTTGAGATTCATTAAATTAAAGGGAGCTTTGCCCTTGGATTCCTCCTGTGTCACCCACATCGCTTTCTTCTAAGTTGGATTCCATTCTTACAAATGGACAGAGTGTTTTGCACATTTTCTGGTGCATTTTCCTGAAATATGGGGTACTTCATCATAAAAGAGTGCTTGTGGTTATTTGGTATAAATTCATCAGCTATTATTTACTGGACCTTACCAATGAGAGCTACATTCTGTTGCTGCAGGTTTATTTGAATTATTTGCAATACCTTCCCACTTCTGGATAAAGCCCCTCTAATAGCTTCTAAACAGATGTGATTGCAGCAGGCTGGCTCTTGGTAAGAGGGACAAAAAGGGCAGAAGAATGACATGCAGAATCTCTGTTTAGTCAGTGGATGCCGGAACTAATTCTGAAAGAAATGATTTTGCTGAGGAAATTTATGTAGTCACACTACAAACTGTAGTTATTCAGCTTAGTGTTGGATGTATATCTATTCACATTGGAATTTGACAAAAATGACATTTCATGGCTCTTCTGAAATAATAATAATAATAATAATAATAATAATAATAATAATAATAATAATAATAATAATAATAATAATAGTGATGGGGTGCAAAAAGCTATGCCAAACTTCTGAGTTTATGAATTGCCTGGAGAAATAAGGAATTTCCTTTCTTCTTCACATAATGAGCAAGTTCATTACCTTAATTCAGGGCAGAGATAAAATTCAAATCCATATTCACTTCTATAGCAGTTTCAAGTGCTTTGGAGTTAAGACATACACCATGCATGTCTTATACCACCACGTCTCAGTTGTTTTTATGCTTATGGTCTCAAGAGCAGAAAGATGCTTCCAGAAGCTTTGGCAGCCATTTTTGACAGAAATTTATTGAGATTGAACTTGGTCATGATTGGACAAGTTCCAGTACTCAGGTTTATTCCTTAGTGAGTTTTGGGACAATTTTTCATTGAATTAGAATTTTTATTCTAATTCAGGATACAGAAGGCTTGGAAACACTTAAAAAACAAACCAGTGAGGTTTTGTAGAGGATACAGAAGGCTCGGAAGGCGGCCAGCAAGGGGAGAGAAAGGTAAGGAAGCTAAGTAATGAAAAGATGCAAAAGAGAAGTTATATTGCTGGAAAAGATTGCAATGTAATTTGAAAGACCTGAGGGATGTCATGCAGCAGCAAATCTGAAGGTACAGAAGCTACTTGACTCACTGTGTGGCACAAGAAGCGTGCCATGGATTCACATGGGCTCGTGAGTGTCAGGAGCCTGCGTGTGGTGCCTGGGTGAGTGGTGTAAGTCAGAGGTGATGCAGCCCCCTCTGACAGCTGGGCTTCTCATACTGCCTGGACAGTGCTGGATGCACATTTTACACAGGATCTTTGGGGCTGCTTCCATTTATCAGGAATCTAGCTGCTCCACAACACAAACCAAGCAATGGTACTTGGGGATGGGAATATTTTCAAAGGACAGCCCCGGCTTTAGACAAACACACCAATGTATTGGCAAAGGGAAGATCTTTTGTGGACCAGCATGTCACTGGCTTGGAAGCTGTGCCCTAAATGCTCCTTAAACCAAGTCTGGCTAATTTGTTCTGTGGGAGGGTTGTAATCGAGCAGCTGGTGGGCTCCCCTGAGGTTCTAGAGATATTCACCTTTTTATCATCTGTGATGCACACAAAAAGGCAGGAGAGAGGTGGCTGTGAGGCGTTGAGCTGGGTATTTTCTAAAAAATACTGAATTGAATTATTGAAATTTGAGAGGCTAGAAGGAGAAACAGGATTATCTACTGCATTTCAATTCTGTAGTTGAATAGGTGCAAAGATAGATGGCTTGTTCCTTCACCACAGTGTATTTTGTAAACCTGTAATACAGGCTTTTTGGCTAATTTCTGATGGAGCTGGAGTGGAGGGAGCAGGTTTATTGTTTTGTCAGTCCTTGCCTGCTGAAACTTGCATCTTCATTTCATATGTGTCATTAAAAAATAAAATAATAGAAAAAGCCTGACTTGCACCTCAAGCTTCTGTTTCATTCATTTGTTCAAATACCAAAACAAGGCAGTTATCTCACCATGAAATAGAAAATCTGACTGAATAAGTCACAGATTTGTGCAAACATCAGTTGGGGAAATGCTTCATATGTATTAATAAGGGAAGATTTTAGGCAGTCTGAAAACCACACCCACCTAGTTCTGTATTGTAATTTGTTGGCAGGACACCTTGTGAAAACCAGTTGTCACTTTTGACAAGGTTCCTTATTGACAGCATCTAATTATCTAACATATATTATTACTTATCATGTTTTTGCTTTCTTCTCCCCTGGGGAATAAATGCTTATCAATTACACGGAAGTGGGTGGAGTTAGGGTGGGACAAAGGACAGAAATTACTTTATCATTGAGAGTATCAGTAGTGTCAGTCTTCAGTGGGCAACAGCCTTCTCCTAGAGACAGCTTTGGCTCTTAGAATGGGTAATTTTTATTTGCCTCTGTCTCTTGAAGCTTGCTAGATTCTCCACTACAGATGAGCATATATTCTCAGAAAGGCAGCTGGTTGGCATTTTGGAGGAGCAAACATGGAAGAAAACAGAGAAGGTCATGGCTTTGCAGAAGGCAAGATTTTGTCTATCTGGATGATTTTGTTTGTAGCATTAGTTTTGTTGCCTTCGATGTTTCGAGTGTCACTGGGGATTTCTCATTTCTATGTGAAAATTGTAATTAAAATGTTAGAGGTAAGTTGAGAAGTGGGTTCAAAAGGTATGTGTTTGCTACAGGACATGTTTAATAAAAAAATAAAAAGTACATTTGATAGAAATGCCATAAAAGGCAGCAGAAAAAGAATCCATTAACTTGTATGTGGTCTTTATGTGATAATCTTTTGAGGGGGGTCTTTAATGGTATCTAGTTATGTCCTGGCTTATAATCTGCTACTGGTTTGAGCTTTTTTGGGGTTAATATAGAAATTCTATGATATCTTCTTCTAGTTCATGCTTGTTAGAATGCTTCATGCAAGTAGAATACTCATGACAAGTCAAGTATAAAGAAAAAGATCTATTAGTTTGTGGGAGTTGGTAAGTAATAAAAAGCATGTATTTTATATGTATATAAGCTTCAGTGGTTTTATTTGGATTGTTTTAATTGCATGGAATTAATATGCCAGGTAAGAACACTGATTCTGTGTGTTTGCTTCACCCAGTTATAAATCTGGGGGATCCAGCACTTACAAGTTCTGCTGTACAAGACTTAAAGTAATCTGTGTGCAACCTTCTAAAAGTGTAATTTTTCTAGAGACAAACAGATCATGGCTAAGATCCTGATCCTGCTTCTATCAATAAAAGGTTTCTGGGGCTTTTTATAAGCCAGAATCCCATTTAGTTTTTCAAGTTTGACTTTTGATATCCATTATTAGGCAGAAGCAGGTGCTGTGAATTCATCATATTGAACAGTGAAGCATTTCCATTTTCCAGAACGTTAGCTTTGTGCTTCTGGCATAAACCTGCTTTCTGTGAATATACTTTCTACTTGTGGCAGAAAACATGTTACTATTATTGTTGCTATTATTATTAAGCCCTTGGAGTAATCTGTTTTGCAGTAGAACATGTCTGTAACAGTGTGATACAGTTAATATCATGACCATCTTACCTTGCCAATTCTGTCTTTTATCCTTCTTATGTTCTCTTTTGTTTGTTGTTGTTTGGGGGGGTTTGTTTGTGTGTGGGTTTGGGGAAGATTGTTCATTTTTTTTGTTTTAATACTGATTAAGAGCTCTTGGGCAGTATCTGTCTTCAGCTGTATGAACATCATGTAGCATAGTGCAGATGACTGCAAAATTTAGGAGTTACTTATTTTTTTCAGATACTGATGTCAGCAGGCAATGACTGCCTGTGGTGGCTGTATGTAATATTGGCCTTTATATGTGAAATATTTTTTAATTAGACAGTGGTATGCTAATTAAATTCTCATTCATACCCTAATTAAGAGCTACTCTCATATCAAACCTGTCTTTGGACAGCTTTGCTGCTGCAGTTGGTGGGCATCAAAATAATTTCTGGAGTTTTTTTCCCCTGTGCATTTCCCAGCTTCAAGAGACGTTTGACCCACTCAGTGTGTGTTTTACATAGGAAGGCACTTCTCTTTCGTAAAGCACATGAAGTATATTTTTCTCTCCACAGTTTTTGTAACAGGTTATGAGCATGATAATTCTGTGCTCACAATGTGAAGGATCAACGTATTGAAAAATAAATAAGTTAATTGTTATGTGATCAGCTATAGCCTTTTGTGTCTAGTTCCCTGTTGCCACAGCAGCTAATAACAGGAACAGCACAAGTCTGTGCGCTGCTATTTAGGCTGGCTCATTTTGTTCTTTTGTTCAAAGTTGTTCCCTAATTGTCCTGTGAGCAAAAAAGGAGTTTCCTCTGTTTTCGTCTTACAGTTAATGCCAATGGTTTTCTTTGAAGTATTGTCAAATGCTTCTCATTGTGCCACAAGAGTAGCTAAGAGCTGTCTTGGTGGGAAATGGGATGGAGAAAGGATGGAGGGGATGTTAGGTCCCCTTTGCTTGTAATGTGGCCCACTAGGCTCTTTGGAAGAAAGGGTAGGAAAATGCTGGGTTAAAGCTTGTGCATGGAATTGCTGGGCCTATTCTTGGAGTCCTGGGGCTTTTTCACTAGAATATGGCCAAAATTGCAGCTTGGGATAAGTCAGCTTCAAAGCAAGCTTGTTTGAGATATGAGCAACCTGACATTGAAAGCCTGGGGAGGTGTTGACTGATTTCTGGCTGTGGCCTTGTGTTCCTGTGATATTGCTAATGGGATAATTGCACAGAGACCATCTGTGGTTCCTGTTGTCCTCTGGAATGGTGAAACAGGATGCCTTCCCCGAGAGCTGAGCTGGAAATGCTGAAGATGCTTAGTCATCTATTAGCACACTACTGACTATATTGCAGGAATATCACTGCTTAAGGAATGCCAAACAACTGGGTGATGCTTCAGCAAAAATCCAGCCTTGAGCACTCTGGCTGGTCTCTCCATTCTGTTGCATTTGACTTAGTCTTTTATGTAGACCAGCAAAATGAATAGAAAACTTCTCACCTGAGGAGTTTCTTTACATCTGTTTCTTACAGCTGAGCAAATGGAAGGCATGTTTTATTTTCTTCCATGTTTGGTAACTTGAGAAAAATAGAAGAGTAGAAACTGAAATCAAGGATTTCAAAATAAAAAATATTTTTTAAAGTTTTGTTTTTCAAAGAAAGTGTACCTTTAGACCTTACTTAATTTGTTGGGAGCAAAAAAGGTGTTTTAGAATAAAACTCAAGTTTTCAGATCTATCACTAAGCAGTGAGTAATGGTGGCTTATGATAAGTCACTTTGGTTTCTTGACTTCACTGAAGTGTTTTAGCACTGTGAATGGTGATTGGAGTAAATAGGAAAGATGTAATCATGTATGGAGGTAATTTTTACCTTCTGCTGCTTTTCTGTCAAGGAATCTACATCCTTGTTATTTTAGAAAGAAAATAAATCATTTTATCAAAGCAAGATTCAAAGTTTGAAAACTTGGGGGTGACTGTTTTTGTTTGCAGGTGCTTTTTGTGGTTGGTTTTTTGTTTGGTTTTTTGGGGTTTTTTTGAGGACATATGGATAATATAATAGTGAAAGACCTCCGATACAGTAATTTCTCAATTGCATATCTGTTAATTATTATTATTACCCTTAATTTATCCTTCAAATGTTTCTGGAAATGATAAAGGTGAACATGGTTTGGGTTTTGTTAGGTGTATTCTTTCACATATGCTTGTAAACTTTTATTTGTAAATAAGGTCTTTTCTCTGAGCTTGTCTGTCCTGGGGTTTGTTGGAGATGAGGATAGTAGCAAAGCTGTTCCAGGGATGTTATTCCAGTGATTGCAAAAGAAGATGCATGTGCTAGGATGAAATCTATGCCATGCTCTCAGAGCTCTGTGAAGACTCAAAGAAAAACATTAAACAGCTGCAGCTCTATTTGCCAAGAAATATTCTGGAGTTTTACAAGATCTGAACTTCTGTATGAAATTGGAGCATTGTTGCTTCTTGAGAAAAAGAAACCAGCCAGCTAAAGATTGTGAGTAGCTTTTGCATTGAGAGCTATCATCGTGGTTTATGTATTGAAGAAAGGACTCTTGACGACAAATTTAGAAGGCTAAAATGATTTATTAAAATGACTCCATAATTCTAATATTTTTCTATATCTGCTCAGCAGAGAGCGTTCATTCATGCTCCTGCTGCTGCTTCGTCCAGGGAATGTGTGCGAATAGTTTACAATATCAGAAAGATAAAGTAGTTTTAGCTTTGTCTCCTCATAGGTAGGAGGAGGCCAACCAATTCCATGTCCTTGAAGAACAGACACAGATATTTTGTTTACAGAAAGCTTACACAGAGTAAAAGACAGCAAAAGGATGTTCTCCCATGGGAAAATGATCAGAAGGCTTACACACAGAGAAACTTATAATATGTTCATAGCAACAGAGAGCTCACTTGTACACAGAGGTAGCTGGTATGCTGTGAACTCCTGCTGGAGTATGGCAGATGTTGCAGACACTTCAGCTGGTGAAAAATTGCACTGCTGTGCTTTTAAATACATGGTTATCCTTAGCTGGCCTCTCCATCAAAACCCAAACAAATCATACCTGTGCTTTTATCCCAAACAAACCCTTCTCAACCCATTTCATCAGTCTTCATGGAGCAGCCAGGAGCCATGGTCTCATGCTCATCTGTGACAAATGATAGGCTAAAATAGAAGCAAGTGGAGTATCTGGGTGGACCAGGCAATTAATGCCCAAAACAAAGCCAATCAAGGAAAAAAACAAAAAAAAAAACCCCAAATCCTGTCAGTGTAAGTAATAGTTTTGCTTGTTTTATTTTTTAATTTATTTATTATCTGATAGCTGTGCAAACAACATAGACAAGATGTATCATCATCTTGGACAAGCCTGTGAGCTCCGTCTTCTTCCAGAGCACAAATTTCCTCTATTGTTTACCATTTAATGTATTTGCCCTTAACCAAGGAGCCTTGTTCTTTTAATTGACTGGATGACCTTATCTCCAAATTAAATATGATACAGCTAACAAGTGCAGGGAAGACCTACATTCTAGGTATCCTTGCTTTGTAATTTGGTGCTGCTAGCTGGTACCTGTGTATGAAGCAAGTGAGGGATGCTAACTATTGCTGTGGCACTAAGGCATCATGAAACTGAAACAAACCACAGTGGTCCAGGGTGCATTCATCCTGAACTTGAGCTGCCTAAGGAAATGAGCCAGGAGTTGAAAATAAATGTAGGTTGGAATGTGTGAATAAAATAACTCCCTCTCGCCATGGGGGTGGGCAGAGAACGAAAATAGCTGCTGCTTCTAATTCTTGAAGATGTCATTGTTTTAACAGCTGTGTGGATGGAAAACCAGATCTATTTTAAAACGTTCTCCTTTAGGTCCACAATGAAACTCGGGCAGTGTGCTCATTTTTATAATCATCTTTCCCAGTAACATACCTGCAATACTAATTGGTGTAGCTCAAGTCCTTTATTCCCTTGGCTCCGAATGTCTTTTTCTACTGCTGTCTTACATTTGGGAATGTTTAAATGCTCACCTCCGGCTTTTCCCGGCTGGCTGGCTGCTCAAGGTGCACGGCTGGGCATTAGAAGAGATGTGCAACGGGGGCCATCTGGTGGCCTCCAGTCATTGGCAGCAAACTGCCTCGCACAGCCTGCTCTCCCATTTCCAGGAAACCAGGAAAACGTAGAAATAACGCTGCATACCCCAAACACGGCATTTTCGAACATTGGTCGTGGTTTACTACCCGCAAAACTCGTGCTTGCTTGAAGTTTCAGCAGCCTTTGCTCTGTGGGGTTTCCTCCAGGCCATCTCTTCCCTGTCACAAACCAAAATCAGAACTACTTCTGTCCTTTAGTTCATTCAAAATCAGGTAGGGGGTCTAACCCCTGAGCTTTTTTTTTGTTTTTGTTTTTGTATTTTAACACTCAGTAGAGGTGACAAACCTGGGATGATCCTGGAGGCAGCACAACATTTGCATTTGCTGGGATGAGTTTCTTCAGTACATTGATGCTGTTTGATCTTGATCTGTGGCTGGGGATACTTTCAGAATAAGTTTTCAGGATCATGGAGATGTCCAGAACTTGTTTTCTACCAGCATGCATTTCCTTGAGCTGTAGTGAGAACTAGAAACTGTTAGTGCCAAATTTAATAACACAGTGTTTCACTCAAACACTTCCACGTGCAGCTTGCCCTGAACAAAACCAAGAAAAGCAGCCTGGGCAGCTCCTCAGTCTAAGGAACATCTTTTGGTTACACGTGCAGTCTGATTTCAAGCAGACCAATGGAGACATGTCACAGATGAGACTTCTGGGGTTTCTGGCCTCTTTGTGGGATTTGCTTTTGGAAATGTTTCTGCTGAGGTGTTGTTCAGACTCATTTGAGCAGCTTTCCCAGCTGTGGCACAGACTGTGGAGATGACCTGTGAGGAGTTCACAGGTTCATTTGGTGTCTGAAAAGGAGGCTTGGAAGTCAGTGGACAACCAGCATACAGAGGCCTTCCTGGTTCTTTGGGTTTTTATTGTTTCATTGCACAGATAGGCAGGACCTAAGCTTTGTAGCCATTTCTCCTCTCCCCACCTCCTCTATTTATTATTCTATTTAAGGATGGGTCCTCAATTAGTGTACCAGACTCCTGTGTGAGCAGAGTTCATTGTGATCAATTGTCATCAAGGCTCACGTTTAGTACATCCAATCAATGCTATTCTATATAATGGCTGTGGTATTGACTGATTTCTAATTTTACAGTATGTTGAGCCCTGTTGAACTCTTTTAATATGATAATTGCTTTACTAATCAGTAGTCGTGATTTGTGTGTAGCTGTGGATTATTGACATCAGTTGATGTCCCCTGGTATTTCTATTTGACAGTATGAAAGATGCATGTGGTGGAAGACATGTCATATCAACTGTGGCTATTCATCAGAGTAATATTGGGAAAAGTACTATATCCTTGCATATCAAATATTTCAAAAGTAGGTTATTAAATAATTTGAAAAGGTGTATTTCTTTATATAAGGGATAGTTATTAACAACTATCTTTTAAGTTTATACAGACATCTGTTAAACAGCCTTTTTTGTAAGCATTCATTAGTTCATACATTAAATACTGCATTTATCAATTATATACTAGATATCTTTTTCCTAAAATGCTCATCACATGTGGCTCTGGACAGCCTCCTTTTCTCATATAATTTATGACTTTTAATAAGATTAATTCAATGTACATGCATTCAATGAAATAATAATTGAAGGTTGTTACACTTCCAATAACCACTCTGTCCGGTGTTTTATTAATATAATTTTCTGAAATCCACCTACAAAGGATTAGAAGGAGAGATCAATATAAAAATTACATTCTTGTTAGATTTTAGTTGAGGCTGTTTTTTATCCAGATGCTGTCTTAAGACATTTGGGCTTTTAAGTTATTCTTTGCATGTTGCAGTGTCCGTGTGACACAGGGACACGGTGGGTGCATCGAGCTCAAGGATTACACTGCGTGGCAGCACCAGGAAGTGGCACCCCTCTGTGTGTGTCCAAGCTGCCATGGGGACTACAACTTTATTAATGCTCTTTTGGGAAGTGCAAGCTTTAATATCACTCAAGAAGAAAAAACAAAACAAAACAAAAAGAACAAAAGAAAAACCACCAAAACAAACAAACCACGATGTAAAGGTAAATTAATTTACCAGCTATCAGCATGTTTTGTCCTTCCTTAAAATCCTGGTGTGAATGGAAAAAGTTTTTTAAGTGATTAATTTTGTTGCCCTGGAAGTTTCAGTCATTAAAGAGATCATGGAGTTCTGGAATAATACTTCCATGTTTTTCCCTTCACTGTTTCCTCTCTCCCAGTGCAGTAGAAATCCAGGCTGCCAGGTCATGGTTGACAGCCAAAGGAGGTGCCATCCTTGTGGCCTGCTCCTTGCATTGGTGTTACAAATTCTAGCATAGGTCTGCTGGGTTGGTTGGTTTTAATTGCAGCTGGATTGATTAGTTCCTAGAAACCGAAATTCCGAAACTATGGAAATGAAATAGTTTGAGGTGGGGCACGCCTGGGTGCTGTGTTCATGAAGCACACAGTGCTTATAAGCCCTTGCTGCTGCTGGAGACAGCACACAAGGCTGCAGCTCTGCCAGTGCACACTGCCAGGCTCAAAGGCTGTCTGTAAGCCAAACTACTTCTATTTATTTTCAGTGTAATAAGAAATGGAAGTCCATGACACCAGACAGTAAAATTCCACTTAGGATACAAAGTGAAGCTGAAAACATCTGACTCCTTGTATAAAAGGTATCAATTTTTACAGTGAGTTATAGCAAATACAGCGGTAGAGAGAAAGCATGACCTGCCTGCAGCCTGAAGACAGACCAGAGAGTGCAGAATTCCCCCGAGTGGTTTGCTGGCTACCTGCCATTCCTCAACAGCACAAGATAAAAGGGAGCACTGGGATAACCACCCTGGCCCTATTTACTTGCAATAAAATGCTGATATTTACATGAGATGAAACTGTTTGATATTCTGAAGCTGCCTGGTTTCAGTGGCAGGAGACAAATGAAATGCTACTTTTTATTAGACCTGACCTACCAGAAGCCAGTAACACATGCAATAACTTAGCAAAGGGAGACTGGGTCTGCCTCATGAGGTACAGGCTCTCTCCCCAGGTTGGTTTAACAAGATCTTCCCCATCCTGGAAACCAAGCTCCCAGCCATGTTGCATAGCACCAAAGCTTGAGAGGTGCTGATAGTTAGGGGGGAATAAAATAAGTGTGGCCAAACAAACAAACAAACAAAAAAAACCCCAACAAAAAAATTAGAAAAGCATTGTGGTAAGACTGGTCCTTTTCCTCTGTCTTTAATTCAATCCAACCCCCATTAAAAGCATGTGTTACATCACAGAGTCATGTTTATTTGGACAATAAACATATTCTTGCTGCGGACATAAAAATACACTATTGCTAGTATAGTATATATAGTACAATATATAGTATTGCTATTGCTAAGAATCTCGGAAACTTCCCACAAAGTTAAAGGAAAAAAAAAAACCAACAAAAATTTTTGCATCCATTTGGAGCACCTGATTTATGTAAACTTGAAGCATATCACTTCAACCACAACTTTTTTGGTATGCACTGTACTTTGTGACATAAATTGAAAAATAAGGATATATGAAAATGTTTTCTGCCAAGTATAGCAACACTGGTATATTCTCATGGGATGTTTCTTTTTGGAAAATACTCCATTAGAAACATTACTAACTGTAGCCTTTCTACATAAAATAGGCCTTGAAAAAATTAAAGCACGGAAAATTGTTAAAACTGGCACTCTTTCTGTATCTTCAATGTAATCATGCTGTCTTACCCATACTGAAAGTCTTACTGCTTGAACGAAACAAAAAAAATCTTCCTCTCTTAGGGAAACAGACTCACTGGTAAAAGTGAGGCAGAGAAATTTTATGCCTTCACAGATTACAGTGCAAACAAATAAAATGTAATGATGTAATCAATTTGAAACTAAATTGTCAGTAGATAGGTGATCAGCAGTTTATAACAGCTTTATCTTTAAAAGGCAAAGGCCACTTGGTAAAGAGAGCAAGTAAGTTTGTTGGTTTTTTTAAATAAGTCAACAGTTTTTGCAGTTAACAGCCAACTATTCTTTGATGGGAGTGCAAGATCTGTGCAAAGGCTGAACTTCAGCACAGTCATGACAGGACTTTGGTAGCAGCTCTGTCACCAGGAGGCTGTTGGATGAGCAGTCATGTTTCCTTCCTGCTGTCCCAGGCAGAGAAGGTGGTTTTTCAAGCAACTCAATAACAGAATTGATTTTTTTCTTCCCATTTAACATTAATGGTTTTGTGAATTATTCATGCAAGCATGGAGGGGAAGCTTGGATGCAATAAATAATGTTTATGTGCCAGTCTTGCCTCTGTCCTGGTGCTGTTCAGCTCACACAGGATGGCCCCCGGTGCCTAAAACTGCCTCCTGTCATGACACATTTTCCGTGTTTTCCCCCACTGTTGCCCAGTGAGAGCAGGGGTCAACCCAGCCACTTTCCCCTGCTCTTAAAACACAAATGTTGGTAGAGACTGCTCCCTTCCTATTCTTTGTTTATGGAGCCTGAGGACAGTGCCAGGCTATTGCAGCAAAAAAAAGAGCAATGCCTTAATTCCATGTGATGAATATTACCAGGAGAGGTCTCCAGAGTCTTCTTTCGTTTCTCCAGGTACACTGATGGATTTCAGCCTTCTGAGACTCAGGAATTTGCCACATGCCATCAAATTTGACATATGGTGTGCCATTTCACTAAAGCAGAGGTTAACAAGCATGTGGACTAAGCCAAATTACTTTCAGTTTTCAAGGTTTGTTTTCTCAACAAACCCACAAGGCAACGCTTTCCTCAGGATCTAGGCAGCATCCAGTGTTGCTGCTTGGGCTACATCTGTCCTTTGGATGAAGACTTTTATTCCTTAATGCCAGATGAAAACAAACTAACCAAGCCTTTGGCCCCTGCCATTTGCACCCCGGATGAAATTCACAAACAAGTACTAAAAAACCTGTATCACTTTCTGCTTGGGGAGCAACAGACAAAATACAAAATTAAAATATCTTACCCATGGGTGTGTTATAAATATCAGCCAGTCTGGAAAGTAATGTTCTTTTGAATTGTTTCTGTTCTGGGCTTTGGGCACTTTTAATTGACTTGGATCCACACATCTTTGTAATATTTAAAAATCACTTGTAGTGCAGATAGTAAGAACTCTTTACTACCACGTGTATGGCACTGACAGGTTATGGCCTTGATCCTAACTGGGCTTTTTGGGCATGACCATAACTAAACACTTAGAAGAATGAAGACACTGAAGTGCTGTTTGGCAACGTCAGATCTAGCTGGACAGCTGTGGTTGTTGTGTCTAGAGGCTTCATCAGACATCATCCTGCTTCTGCCTCAGAGAAGTTATTTAACCAGATGAGGCGAAGAGTAGGAGAGACACCAGAGCCAAAACCAGGAGCCAGAAAGCAACGCCTTTGTCTACACGACTCTCCTGGAAATAGCTCTTTAGGCCTTGGACTCCAAGTTTTTTATTGGATCCTAAGCACTTGGCTCTCAGATACATTTCTGATTTCTCAAATATGGAGAGACACACCAAATTTCTATGAAACAGTTATGAAAGATGCATGCAGAAAAGATGCTGACTGCCTTTTTCTCGGACGATGATGTTATTCCCTTTCCCCGCGATGCTTTGTCAAGGCTGCCATCTCTCTCCAGCCTTTTTCTGCTAACACCGCCTTCTCGGTATGGATTGTGTCACACCAAGTGCTGGAGAATTGCTGTGCACAGGCCGGGGCAGGCAAACCCTCCTCCAGCCACTTGCCATAAAGTTTCCTTGCCCTTGGAGNGCCGCGGGCCTTTAGGGCCGGCGGGAGGCGGCGCCGCCCGGTCCCCGCTGCCGGCGCTGGCGTCGCGCGGCCCTGCCCGCCATGGAGGTCGTGTGGGCCGTGGGGCAGCTGGGCGCCGTGTGGCTGGCGGTGCTGCTCGGGCTCGTCATGCTGCCCTCGGCGCTGGGCGTCTCGCTGGGTATCTCCGAGGCCTATATGTGGGTGCTGGTGAAGACGCTGGAGGTAGGCGGGAGCTCTGCGGGGGGAAGGAGGGAGGTGTCCCCGGCGCTGTGGTCCCCGCGGGGCTGCGCCTCGCTCGCTGCCCCCGGGCCGAGGGGGGCCGGGCACGGCTCCCTCCGGCCGGGGGTGGATATCCCTGAGGGGTATCCCTGAGGAGCGTCTGTCCGCTCCCGTCCCATCGTGTCCTCCTGTAGAGCAGAGCCGGGTCCTGCCTGGCATCAGCTCCGCCCGGCTGTAGCTTCGGGCTTAAAGCCCTGGGGTAAAACTGGAGATCTGTGTTACTTTTGTGGTCGTGTAGGCTCTGGAGTGCTGTCCCTGAAGCCGCAGGAGAGCGGAATAAACCTTGTTACCTAAGGCTGTACCATGGCCTGGGCGAGGCTGTCGCTGCTCGGTGGCAGCTGTGCTCCACCCGGGGGAAATGATGCCGGGTCATGCTCTCGGAGGGTGTAAAGGTCTGCTGCCGGCAGTGCTGATGCTCAGAGACGCCGACTCCCATCCAAGCTGAGCATGTACAGCATCTCAGTTGCCATCTGCCTCTAAATTCTCAGGGATAGCCGGTTTCTCGCAGAGGAACTGCTTCCTGCATGGGGCATATTCAATATGTGTGTGAAAACTCTCCCTCTGAAGCTCATGGTAGTGGCGAGGAAGAGTGTTTTAAATTGTTGCTGGACATGATCAAATTGAAATATTTACTATGCTTTTTCCACGGAGGAGGGGCACCCAAACCAAGTAAACAGCTGTAAGGAGGAAAAGTGAAATGACTCACAGCACAGTCAGTGGCCATGCAGTATACATTCACTATGTGACTATGGAAAGTAGATTATGTCTAATTTCATCTTGTTCTTCGAGGTTTTCAGGCAAGCCTTGTTCGTGTACTTCAGTGCCTGGCTAAAAAAAATCCCACCTATTAAATCAGCATTTATTAAATGCATCTTAAGTCAAAATCTTTTAAGGCTTTTGGGTGAGAATGAATCTGCTCTAAGTAATTTCTGGGACTGTGAATGGTATCAGGATAACTATCGAGGAGAGAAGATGCAGTTGCTAGTGGAAAAAAGGATTTGAATAGCAGAAGCTGAGGAGGTAAAGATCACCCTGGCCTGAGGGAGCAATCCAGATGGCCTAGTGAGATAGTCTTGTTTGGCTGACTTGGCTTCACCTATGAATAACCACAATTTACATTCTTTATTCCTAGATCATTAATCATTATTTCTTAGTGACATCAAATGTTGCAACAAGACGTGACTCAAAATGTTTTGGGCAAAATTATGGAGAAGTGTCTGACATGGAGAAGTATCTGATGGCATGTTGACGATGGTTAATTGTGAGAGCTCTCCTATTGCCTAAGGGAGGAAATAATGACTTANATGTTTATGTGCCAGTCTTGCCTCTGTCCTGGTGCTGTTCAGCTCACACAGGATGGCCCCCGGTGCCTAAAACTGCCTCCTGTCATGACACATTTTCAGTGTTTTCCCCCACTGTTGCCCAGTGAGAGCAGGGGTCAACCCAGCCACTTTCCCCTGCTCTTAAAACACAAATGTTGGTAGAGACTGCTCCCTTCCTATTCTTTGTTTATGGAGCCTGAGGACAGTGCCAGGCTATTGCAGCAAAAAAAAGAGCAATGCCTTAATTCCATGTGATGAATATTACCAGGAGAGGTCTCCAGAGTCTTCTTTCGTTTCTCCAGGTACACTGATGGATTTCAGCCTTCTGAGACTCAGGAATTTGCCACATGCCATCAAATTTGACATATGGTGTGCCATTTCACTAAAGCAGAGGTTAACAAGCATGTGGACTAAGCCAAATTACTTTCAGTTTTCAAGGTTTGTTTTCTCAACAAACCCACAAGGCAACGCTTTCCTCAGGATCTAGGCAGCATCCAGTGTTGCTGCTTGGGCTACATCTGTCCTTTGGATGAAGACTTTTATTCCTTAATGCCAGATGAAAACAAACTAACCAAGCCTTTGGCCCCTGCCATTTGCACCCCGGATGAAATTCACAAACAAGTACTAAAAAACCTGTATCACTTTCTGCTTGGGGAGCAACAGACAAAATACAAAATTAAAATATCTTACCCATGGGTGTGTTATAAATATCAGCCAGTCTGGAAAGTAATGTTCTTTTGAATTGTTTCTGTTCTGGGCTTTGGGCACTTTTAATTGACTTGGATCCACACATCTTTGTAATATTTAAAAATCACTTGTAGTGCAGATAGTAAGAACTCTTTACTACCACGTGTATGGCACTGACAGGTTATGGCCTTGATCCTAACTGGGCTTTTTGGGCATGACCATAACTAAACACTTAGAAGAATGAAGACACTGAAGTGCTGTTTGGCAACGTCAGATCTAGCTGGACAGCTGTGGTTGTTGTGTCTAGAGGCTTCATCAGACATCATCCTGCTTCTGCCTCAGAGAAGTTATTTAACCAGATGAGGCGAAGAGTAGGAGAGACACCAGAGCCAAAACCAGGAGCCAGAAAGCAACGCCTTTGTCTACACGACTCTCCTGGAAATAGCTCTTTAGGCCTTGGACTCCAAGTTTTTTATTGGATCCTAAGCACTTGGCTCTCAGATACATTTCTGATTTCTCAAATATGGAGAGACACACCAAATTTCTATGAAACAGTTATGAAAGATGCATGCAGAAAAGATGCTGACTGCCTTTTTCTCGGACGATGATGTTATTCCCTTTCCCCGCGATGCTTTGTCAAGGCTGCCATCTCTCTCCAGCCTTTTTCTGCTAACACCGCCTTCTCGGTATGGATTGTGTCACACCAAGTGCTGGAGAATTGCTGTGCACAGGCCGGGGCAGGCAAACCCTCCTCCAGCCACTTGCCATAAAGTTTCCTTGCCCTTGGAGAGGGCCTAATGCCGGGGTGGGGGCTGGACCCTCAGCGAATCCCTCTTCCCTGCCCAAATCACGAGAAACACAGGCGGACCAGTGCAGACCTTGCCCCTTTCCTCTCTTTAGCTGTTCTCGTCCTCTTTGATATTCACAGACCC
Source organism: Leptocoma aspasia (assembly GCA_013399835.1). Classification (NCBI taxonomy): domain Eukaryota; kingdom Metazoa; phylum Chordata; class Aves; order Passeriformes; family Nectariniidae; genus Leptocoma; species Leptocoma aspasia. Next base: position 453,484 of record VXAX01003967.1, on the reverse strand, counting down.
TTTGATATTCACAGACCCAGTTTCCCTTTTCACTTTAGCTCCCCGAGCTGCTCGTTCCGGGCTTCCTACGGCTTTCTAGCCCACGCTGCTGCTCCGGGGCACCCTCCTGCCCGCGGCGGTGCCGCCCGCACCCGTTGGAGCCGTTTTTCCTACACCGGGAGCCTTCCGTGCCGTCCGCTAAACCCGGCTGTAGCTGCTTCCCGTCCCGCGGGCGTCCTCTCCCGAGGCACATCAGCTTCCACCCTCGCACCGGCCCAGCCGTTCCCGAGCGGCCGCCGGGCCCAGGGTCGGCGGC